>JAJPUD010000172.1:184603-312431 GCA_023553655.1 Myrmecobius fasciatus
TTTACACATCTGTAAGTTGGGAGCTGGACTAGATCCCACTTCAATAAGATACAAAAGACCCAAATTTCTCATTTAAATAAACAATCAAGAATGTTAACAAAATATGAACAAGTCCATTATCAAGTTGGAAGAATTGAAGTTCTTTGATCACTGGAAGAAAATAGAAATAGAAAATACCCTGTAATTAGCATTGTCATTTAGTGGTGTCTCACTCTGACCCCAGGGACTTTGTCCATTTGGATTTTCTTGGCAAGTGGAGTGGTTTGCCATTTCCTTCTCCAAAGTGCCTCCATTTTACAGATGAGACACTGAAACAAACAGGGTTAAGTGACTTGCTCAGAATCACACAGCTGGGAAGCATCTGAGACCAAATTTGAATTTAGAGCTTCTTGATTCCTGCTCTGAGCACTATGGCGCTACCTAGTGGCACATGTATACCATAGCAGGACCAATGTGTAATAAAATATTGTGGCAGAACATTCCAAAAACAATCCAGTTTAAGGTGGTTTCAAGAATTGCTCCTGAGCATTAATTTTTGCCCCTGCCCCCTGACTGATTAGGTGAATTTTGAAGAGTTGGAATCCCTGGATTAGCTACAAGTGTTCTACAGAGTTTATAGCAGCTCCCCAGTAGCTAAATCACAATTAATGGGATCACACTGGATGGAGATTTTGGTAAAGTATAAGAAACCCAACCCTACTGCAGCTATTGCAGAACCTTGAAAGGAAAAATATAGTTATTATTTCCACATTGCAACTTTCCCCACAGTGGTTTTGCTATATCACAGGTCAGCATAAGAAATTAAATGGGAATTTGAGGGAAGTTTTGCAAAAACTGCACAAATAACACAGAAAAAAATTAGAAATTCAAAAATGTATCATATATATATGTGAATATATATATAGTATTGTATAGTATCAACATATTTTTATCTTCTGATACCATAATAATTCATACTTCTTCCCTGAACAAGAGGAGGGCCAAAAAATCTTATATAGATCTTCCAGATCATGGGCACTCTAGCCCTAATCTGGGCATGTAGAAGAATATAATCAGAGTTTTTCTAAGAACCAGAGGATTTCAGAAAAAAAGCTCAGATAGAGGTAGGGTGCTGCAATAGTGTAGCTCCCCAAAGAGCTGAGTTCCTCTAGCTCCTTACATCCTCCTACAAGTGCATGCTCAGCATTGAAGGACTTTGAGATGATGTGTATTTCTTTGGTCCCTGTTGGAAAGGAAGAAGGAAGAGGCTACATCAAAGAGAACTGGCTACCCAGCTAGAATGAATACCCACTAAGTGAAATTTAAATCTAGAGACACCTTAACAGTACGTTCTTATCTCTTCTCATCTCCTGAGTCTCTGAGGCTTCCTTTTAGACTTCTCTGAAGTTGAGGGAAGGACTCCTCCATCCCCCCTGCTATAGCAGCTACTGTCACATGACAAGTATAAACTGATTCTTAGGATCTTAGGCTGCCTCTTGTTTCATGTTTCTTTCCCAGAGCATAACTGACAGAACAGAAAACCTAAGATGAATGTTTCCAGCTTTGGAGTTATTCTTATGAGTTTTAAGAAGTTAGGAGCTCTTGGATACTTTAGTCAGAGCTGCCTGACACCAGGACTCTTCTTAGATAAAGTGAGCAGTGTCTTGGCCAGCCAAAAAAGATGAATGTATAAATGAATACATAAATAAATAAATCAAAAATATTAAAGTTACTATATGTAAAGCATTGGATGGGGGTGAAGAGTGGCAAAATAACAAAATCACAGCAGAGTTGTAATGTCCACTATAAAATACTCAACAAGAGATTGACCAAAAACTTCTTGAACATTTCCAAGGAGAGGGAACCCACCATCTCTCGAGGCAATCTGTTTTACTTTTTGAACAGTTAGGAAATTTTCCCTAAAATTTTCTTCTAACGACTTCTATCCATTGCTCCTGATTCTACTCTGTAGGCAAGCAGAACAAGTCTAATCCCTTCTTCATACAACAACCCTTCAAATATTTGAAGACAGTTATCATGTCTTATCTTCTCAAGTTAAACATGCCAAGTTCCTCCAAACAATTCCCTTATGGCATGGACTGAAGGTTCTTCACCATCAAGACTGACCTCTTCCGGACTCTCCAGCTTTCCAGTGTCCTCAACCATGGTTCCTAGACCTAAATGTCTGAACACTAAGCCTCCAGTAAGGTCTGACAAGGAGAGATTACAATAAAATTATTTCCTCCCAATTCCGGGAGGTTATATCTCTCTCAATGCACTCCAAAGTCACATTAATTTATTGGTTGCCACATCACATTGATGATTCATAGATCTTGAAGTCCATAAAAACACCCAGATCTTTCTCAGCACAACTACTGTTTAATTATACATCCTTCAACTTGCACCTGTAAGGCTAATTTTTTTGTACCCAAATGCAAGCCTTGAAGCAACTAGTTGGTGGTGGTATAGACAGATCACAGGCCTTGGAATCAGGAAAACCCAAGTTTTTTCTGTCTCAGACACTCTTTAACCAGGTGACCCTTGGCAAGTTATTAACCTTCCCCATCCTTTAGTTGCCTCATATATAAAATGGGTATAATGATAGTAACTACCTCACATGGATGTTTTGAGAATATATTTAACACCTTGTTACAATATAAAGCCTAGAGGGACAATATAATGACCCATGATATCTATCTCATTGCTTCTTCTTCAGCTTTAGGGAGTTTATTTTAGGCAAAATGTCATGAACTTAGTCATAATCACTTCAAACTTTCAGGTAGGAAAATTCCTAAAATTGAATTGCTCAAATAACTCCTTCAAGAATCAAATGGCCTGGTAAACCCAAGCTACATAATTTGGGTTCATTCTGCTGTCAGTGATCATCTTCTCTAAGAAAAAGGTAGTTACATAAACATTCTGGGGGGATCCAAGAATTCCTGAATTATCAGTCTCCTAATGGGTCATGTGCTCAGAGACTATAAAATAGGCAACTCTTCTTGGGTCAGTAGCTAATGCTCTCTGAAGTAACCTCCTCTCCCTGCTACCTAATATTAGCCATAAGCATATGTCTCTCTGGAAATGGTCAAGAGAACTCAACTCTATTTTTTTCCATGGGTTGTGCTCAATGGGAATTACTAGGAACTATTAGGAATCGAGCTCTACAGCTAGAAAGGACCTTAGAGATCTAGAACAATTTTATAGATTGATATAAAAATCTGATTTTATTAATGTTATAGAATAGGAAACTAAGGCATGGACAAATGGTACAATTTGCCTATGTTCACTCAAGTAGTAAATGGAAGAGTTGGAATTAAAACTCAGGTCTATGATCAAATCTTCAGTTTCATCCCTTGGAAGGCCTATCTCTGCCATAGATATTCTATCCTTGGAGTCTCCTAGCTAAGGGCTAAACTTTGTTAAATCCTGACTCTGATTATAGGGCTGCTGACTTAAGAGTATTATATTGTCCTCATTGCCTTTGAAGGAGAAGCAACTGGAACAGAAATCCAAACACATGCTTCTCAGGTTACCTAATGGCCTCAGGAACAGGTAATAAGGCACTTATAATTACATAATAGTACCCTGTAGACATTTTGCTAGTTTGAAGAGATTACATGCTTAATCCTCCAAAGTAGCTGGTGAAGCTCTTGGATTCTGCAAAGTTGTGCTTTGGTTTTAAGAAGGAAAAGGGAAAACAGCATTATCTTAGTATTTAATGACTAGTACTTAATAATTATTGTTCAGACAGATAGGTGACCAACTGAAATCTCAAAAGACAAACCAGGTTTTTATTTGATAAGCCAAGTAAGTGATTAGATCAAATTAGAAGAGAGAGGTATTGACTGGTTCACTGTATCTTCTACAATTCTTTTGCCATTAGCTTACAACTCTATAAAATCCTGAAGTTGTTTTTTTTTTTTTCAGCATCTGTTCACAATCAACCACAGCATAAAGAATAAATTGAAGGCCTAAGTGAAACAGTAACTGTAGCTAACAGCTATTGAGAAGGACACAACCACAACAGTCCCATCTTCTTAAAGCTCAGAAAATGATAAAAATTCTCTTACAATAATAAGAACTCTCTTACAAAATTTCACAGTAATAGTAACATTGTGTAATTATCAACTATAAATGACTTAGTTCTTCTCAGAAATACAATGATCCAAGACAATTCCAAAAGACCCATGATGAAAAATACCATCCACATCAAGAAAGAACTGATAGAATCTGAATATAGATGGAAGCATGCTATTTTCACTTCCTTTGGTTTGCTTTCCATTTTCTTTTGCATTTTCCCCTTTTGTTCTGTTTCTTTTTTCATAATATGACTAATGTGGAAATATGTTTTATATGAGTACTATGTATCATCTACTTCAGATTACTTGCTATCTTGGGGGAAAAGGAAGAGAAAATTAGAACTCAAAATCTTATAAAAATGAATATTAAAAATTATCTATATGTAATTGAAAAAACTAAATACTATTTACATTTAAAAAAACAAATTCAAGTTGTTTTTCTTTCTGCTTCTGTTTTTTTTTTCCTTCTAAGATAGAGGCTATGCTTATTAAAAAGAGGATTCCACTAAGCAAAACACAAAAATCCTTTCTTTAGAGTTGTGCATATGCCAAATCTAAAGTAGCAGAACAATTTGCACATATACATTTTGACATTCTAGATTTTTCAGTAAATTGATTCCTTCATACCCATCCAAATTAATTTCCAATTGCTTAACATGAATCTTGCATTCCAGTGAAGTTGTTCCCATATTCATTACTGATGTTTTTCAGACAAGAGGTGGCCTGCTGAAATCTCAATTTCACATTTTCACCTACTACCTGATCAGCTGGGTAGTGATTAGGCCAAACAAGAACAGAAAAGGACTGATTTGCTTATCCCATCTCAATCTCTTACAGATCTTCCCAGCATAATTCACCATCCCAAATACAGACACCATACTTCTTCCTGTCTCTGTACTTGCTTTGTTCCCCACAATTATAATATTCTTCCTTTTCCAACTATTGTCTATCCAAACCTTATCCATCATTTAGTCTCTCTCAAGTTTTTACCTCTCCCAAGAAGTCTTCCCCACAACCCTAAAAAGTTTTAAGAATTTTAGGTAATGGAAAGCTCACTATAAATCAATGCTGTGATATGACTTTCCAAATAAGCTAATGTGATTTGGGGTTACCTTTGGGCTGCAGAGTTTCCAAGACTAAGGAAGTGATAGAACTATAGGACTTTATCCTATTTGGACCACATATATAATATTGTGTTTAGTTCTGGGCACCCACGTTAGGATAGACAGAAACAATCTGGAGAACCACCAGATAAGGACAACCAGAATGATGAAGGGTCTGCAGTTCATGTTATATGAAGAGCAAATTAAGAAACTAGGGTTATTTTACCTGAAAACAAGAAAACTGAAGGAGGGGTGGATAGCTATCATTAGTAGCCAGGAAGTAAATGAAGGGGACATCACGTAGACAAGGAATTTGACTTCTTTGGCCTCAGGAAGCAGAACTGGTAGCTATTACAAAGAAGTAAATTTAGGCTCAACATATGGAAAACTTTGTCAATTAGAACTATCCAAAAGTAGAATGGATTGCCATGAAAAGTAGTGGAGTCCTCTCCTTGGACGTCTTCAAGCAAAGTTAATTAACGATTAATCAATTTGGTATGCAGAAAATTCTTTTGGTGAATTTGTCATCCAATGGATTTAATTTCTGAGTTGTAAGAGATATCTGTGGTTATCTGGCCCAACCCCAATTTGAAGGTTTCTTTCATGAAACATAAAGAATTTTGGTGTTGGGAGGTGTGTGCATTTTTTAATTTGCTTCCCAGGTCCTGGCTTTAGTTTAGAGAGGTGAGGATCAGGGGTGACCTATGGCTTAGCAATGTGTTTCTGTAATATTTTCTTTATTATCCAAAATAACCTGTATAGCAGAACATGATGGACATTCCATAAAGACAAGATGAATTGAATAAAATAGCCAGGAAAATGAAAATGCTTCCCCACATACAGACTTCCAGATATATAAAAACAGCCAAAAGAATTTTATAAAACTTTCCAAAAGAATTTTTTCTAGTCTAAAATCAAACATCAGAGATTTTAATCCAAAAAATGAAAACACTAAGGGGGGAGGTAATTATAAGCCAGTGAAAGTATAAAAAATTATAAATCCAATAATGTCATGGCTAATTTAATTAGATCTCTTCCTTAAGGAAATAGGATTGGAGATTTGGAGGAAAAGAAAAGGATTTTAAAGCTAAACTTTCCTAGAGATTATGCATAATTATAATTAGCATTCACAGAGGGACTAGAATACTGGGTAACACTATTTCCAAAACCTGCAATGTTGTTATCCTGGGCTCAGATGCTTAATATGAGGCTCAAGGCCAAGTTCCTTCAATCACTAGAAAAGTAGGATCAGAAAGCAATAGCATACACAAGTCTTGGACTTATGCCTGTAATTGACATGTGGTCCTTTTGTTTAAAAAAAAATAAAAGTATGAGCCAAGATAATCCTGAAAATAGACTTGTAGACTTATGGTGTATAAAATGACATTCACCCTAAAACAATCACATGTCTTTATTTCCTAATATTACTTTTCACAGAGATGACTAAATCTTTTTTAACAGTGAAAAACTTCAGCACTTGACAAGTTATATTTTCCTTACATCTCTTTCTTCCTCAGTTCTCCATTTTACTATGTAACTAATTATTTGAAAAAGTCAAGGAAGAAGAAGAAAGAAAAAAGGAAGAAGGGAGGAGGGAGGAGGAAGAAAGGAAAAAGGAAGAAGAAAGGAGGGAAAAGGAAGAAGAAAGGAATAAAGAAGAAGGAAGAAAGAAGAAGGAATGGGGGAAGAAGGAATAGAGTAAGGAAGAATGGAGGGAGGAGGGAAAAGGTAGAAAGGGGGAGGGAGAAGGAGGAGAAGAGAGGGAGGGAGAAGGGAAGGAAGGAGGAAGAAGAGGGAGGAGAGAGAAGGAAGGAGTAGGAGAAAGAAGAAAAGGAGGAGGATTTTTTTAGGTGGAGCAATGGATAATCTCAGATTTAAAGTCAGGAAGACTCATTTCTCTGAGTTCAAAACCTGTTTACCTCAATTCCTCATCTGTAAAATGAGCTGGAAAAGGAAATAGTATCTTTGCCAAAAAATAACAAAAAAATCTAAAAATAAAACACAAAACAAAACAAAACAACCCAAATGGGATCATGAAGAGTTGGACACAACTAAAATGACTGAACAATAACATCCAGATATTTGTACCGAAGTATCAGGAATTCTTTTGTTTTCAAAATTCTCTGGGTAATTATATCATCCTAACATCCCACTTCATATTTTGGGCCCAGATATAACTCTCTTCCCAAATCAGATTTTACTTGCACTGATTTTCCAAATGTCAAATCTGAGGAAAGTTTTTACCAAGTTATTACTGGTATTTTCTTCTTAAAATTATCAATTTTCCAAAACTGAGTCTTGACTGAGAAAGAGCATTATGCTTTAACCCAACATTGTCACTGTGAAGAAACTCATATCCTCAGTTTCTCAGGGGGAAGGTACTGGTAATCATATATATGAACCCAAGTCCTCCTGACTTCAGGGCCAGTGCTCTATTCACTGAACCATCTAACTGCCATAAGCAACCACATAAGCAACCATAAGTAGGGAAAGGGATGACTGGTTGAGTCTGCAATTAATCACTAATGAGCACATAACTGATCATTTTTTTTGGTAGAAGCAGAGGATGGGCAAGCATGAATGCTTTGCATTCTGAATGATTAGAGGAATTTTCTTCAACATGGGATCATACATCCACGCTGGGATACTGATACATTCTCAGATTTAAAGACTTATTCAATGCATTCTTTGACTTCTGTAACCAAAGGGGTAAAAAAAAAATCATATGTACACCTAGAAAATGTATATTCAAGTCCTTCCTCAGACATATATAGGCTGTATGATGCTGGGAAATCATTTAGCATTTAAGCAAGTTTCAGACTATAATTTATAGAGAAGCTGTTATCTATATGGATAGGAATTTCGTCATCTGAAACTTCTCTATAGAAATGAAATCAGTTTTAATTTTTATCCTTATTCTTTTGTTCTACATAGTTATAAAATAATTAATATTATTTAGAACTTTAAAATTTGCAAATAAATTTTCTCACAACAGCCCAGTAGTGCTAATATTATTTCCATTTTATCCAGAAGAAAAATGAAGCCTAGAAGAAATTAGATAAATTGGCCAAAGTAATCTAAAGTCAGGGATGGCTTAACAAATTATGGGTATCACAACCCTCTTCAACAGTCTTGTAAGACACTTGTAAAGCCTATGGACTTTTTCTACATTTAAAATTGAGGGAAATGCTAAATTTAAAGGTTAGTGAAAATAATTCCCTTTCCAAGTTCAAGGCCCTGAAATCTGGCCACATGATTATTTGTTTCAAGTATTAACAGTGGGAGAAATGGTTGAATTTGAACTCAGTTATTCTTCCTTCAATAGTCTTTCCCTTACACTATGCTGCCTCCAAAACAAAATTTTTATATTCTCTTTTCTGAGTGATCTGAACATAGGAATCAGGGATAAGCAATGCACACTTCTTGATGTTGCTCCTATATGTAACCATGACTTGAACTCTCTAGATGTACAGACAGCTAATCATAAAAAATTAAATCAAACTTAAAAGTTCTGAAAAAAGAAAGGTTTGGGCTGGCTCTAGAAACATTCAGCAATTATTCAGAAACTGGGTTTAATCTCTGAGTCCAGAGACCTGAAAATAAAACACATCATCTATCTCCTGGCAGAGAGGCAGAATAAGATGTACATTTTTGGACAAAGCCAATGTGGAGATTTTTTTGGCTGGATGAAGTGTATTTATTATGAGGTTTGCTTTCTTATTTTGTATTGTTTAAGAAGAACAATAGGAGAGAGGAGATAATAATTGCTTGTCAAAATAAATAAAATTTTAAAAATAACATAAAACTGATCATACTTTTTAAAAACATACAAATGAAGACTTAAAATAAAAATCTCTGAATAAAATGAATTTTATGAATAGAAAATATATATCCTTAAAAAAATAAATCATCCAATATAAAAAAAAGAGTTTATTGGGCTAAGTAGAGCTCACCAGTAATGTGGGATGCTATTTAATAAAGATATTTTATTCACCTGAAACACAAAACCAAGAAGGCTTTCTCAATATTTGATAATAAAATGTTCAAAATAAGAAATGGGGTCTCTTAGAAGAAATAGAGTCCTCCTCACTAGAGGCTTCAAGTAAAGGATGATTGACCACTTGCCCAGGACATTATAAAAGGTATAAAAGGTATTATTCTGTGGACATTCCCTCTAGCAATACAAAGAGGCAATTCTTCTGTTCCCAGTCCTTCATGATCCAACTCTAGCCTTTCCTCCCAGGGTGATGACACATTACTCTCCCTCAGAGAGTTTATATTCTGATCAAACTGTTCAATTTGCTGTTATAGACAATATTCTATTTCCTCTCTTTGTGACTTTGCTTGGACTGAACAGCATGCTTGAATTGGTCTTTCCCTTCACATTTACAGCATGGAACCCCTAAATCCTTTCTAAGCTCAATCTGAGAGCTACCTTCTCATTATTTCAAATACAAATTTGCCTCTTTGCAATTCCCACCTATTAGTCCTAATTTTGGCTCCCTCTGCTTCAGTTTTCAATTTGGGAATTGAAATCTGTGATATTTGGTTTTTCACAGAGTTTTGCATTGAAAGATGATTAATGACCTCAAGGACTCAAGGGAATAAGAGGCATCCAGAAATGGAATGCCAATTGTGATGTTATGAGTGTTAAGACAGGTTAAAGTATAGCACTCTGTTAATTGGGAGAAAGGAAATATTGTGTCTTTCTGTTAGGAACATGGAAAGCTTCCTGGAGGAGGTGGCATTAGAGCCAAATCATAATGGGTGAGCAATATTCAGAAATGATGGAATGACAAAGCAATTCAAGAGAAGGACAATAGTAGGAAACTCAATATGCTTTCAGACATGGTCCAATTGAGCTGATGCATCATAGGTTACATCAAACAAAGTTATGTAAGGTAAATCTAGAAGGGTGAGTTGACAACCAGACAGTAAAAGGCTCAATATTCCAAGTTATGGAGAAGAGAATGCTATTTGAGAGGCAATAGAGGTCTGAAATCAGATGGTGGCAGATGGAAAGGAAAAAAGAAAACAGAAAAGAGATAGATTATAGAAGTAAAAGAGATCTGGCAACTGACTAGATGCATGGGGATGGGGAGGGGAAAGGGAGAGCAAAGATTCAAAGTTACTCACAGCTTTTGTGTGCAATTATCTGCTATCAACATTGTTGTTGTTCAATCATTTCAGTCATGTTTGATTCTTCATAACATTATGTGGATTTTTCTTGGCAAAGACACTGGAGTGGTTTGCCATTTCCTTCTCCAGCTCATTTTACAGATGAAGAAACAGAGGAAAACAACGTTAAGTGACTTGTCCAGGATCACATAGCTAGTATTTAAGTTCACATTTGAACTCAGGTCTTTCTGACTCCAGGCCTTGTACTTTATCTACAGCACCACCTAGCTGTCCATTGGAGGGAGGGAGGAGAAGAAGGGAAAGAAGGAGGAAAGAAGGAAGAGAAGGAGGGAGGGAAGAAGGGAGGGAAAAGGGAGAAGGGAAGAGAGGAAGGAGAAAAGGGGGAGGGAAGGGAGGAAGGAAGGAAAGAGGGAAAGAGGAAGAGAGGAATGGAAGGAGGGATGGAAGGAAAGAGGAAGTGAAAGAGGGAGGGAGGGAGGGAGGGAGAGAAGGAAGGAAAGCTCTTTACAAAACAATGAAACAAAAAAAAATTGCTTTACAAGCCCTTTCTCTTTTTTCAATATCCTCTCTCCTTTCAATATCCAATATCTATGAGTCTTTCCTTCCTCTCTCCAGCGCCATCATGTTCTCTTTCCCCTTATTATAACTGCTGTGAGGAGAGAAGAACATTTCTGTCTTTGTTTGACAGTCACTGGGGGATGGGAAAGAGAATAGGTGACAAATTTTAAGCCTTCTCTCTTGCCTGTGGAATGAAAAATCTTTTTGTCAGGTATCATTCAGTAAGCAGAGTAAGTCTGTGGAGCACCAGGAGGATATTTACCTCTTGCTGAAATTATACAGGTAATTTTGTTACCTCCTGAATTTAGTCCTTAATCCTGGAGGACTATGACTTTAGATCCCAGAATAATGGAATTTGGGCTAGAGACAAAATACATCTAAGGAAGATTAGAAGCTCTAAACTAAAAAAGGGAGGAAGACAAAGAAAAGAGCCTAGTTATATAACTGTCAAACCAGATATCAGAAAAAGCAAAAAAGCATTTTATAGAAAAAAATTAGTAATGGGATGAGAGTCTAGTAATCTGTAGGAGAATGTAACTGGAAGGTGGATAGAGGGAGTAGAAACAATATTATCACCTCAGATGTCTATAAACCAATTTGCAGAGTATAGATAATAAACAGCATGAGCATTATTTTAAGGCAAAGAGTGGGCTGTGAGTCATCCCTGGAATACTGAAATAGAAGGCTCTATCCAGCTCAAAAGATTAGATAAAGGACCATCTGGGTACTGTTTTATATCAAAAAGATATGATCCTGTAAAGAAATTCATGAACATGAGGGAGGAAACACATTATGGAGTGCATGATGAAAATAAAATGGAGAAGCAGAAGAGATTGTGTTTGGTGGGAATATGCCATAGACAAATAGGCCAAGACACAGCTGGATCCCAACCAAAGTTAGGGTGGAGACAACAGATCACTTTCATGGAGGACTTCAACTACCCAGCTAACTGCTGTAGGTTCCCTTTCTGCTAAAGTGCATAGTAGAGGATAAATTTTTGCCATCTAAATCACTTCATCTTTCAAAAACAAAAGCTAGTGACAAAAGGAATCTGACCCTGGAACTGAATTAGCTAAAAAGGAAGAAATAGAAATGATGGGAAACTTGGGTAACTTTGAAATGCCACTTCGAGTTGTTTTTTAGGGATGGGGAGGAAACAAGGATGGGTATGATCTATGTACAATCTAAACTTCTGGGAGCAATGTTTTACGGATGTGAGAGAAAATATAGGTAACACCCTATGGTCTGAGACTCTAAAACAGGAAATTGGTTCCAAAGGGATAAGGTCTCAAGAATGAAACTGTGATGAATTGGATCCTTTTGGTAAAGCATTCACAATGTCTTCCTTTAGAAAGCATATCAACTTCCTACTTTTGCTCTCCCTCACAATTCTAACCAATAAGCATCCATAAATCCCTATTTTGTCATATATTCTGTGTTTGGGATACAAGGACAAAAGAAAAAAAGACAGTCCCTGCCCTCAAAGAGCTTGCATTCTACTGGGAAATACAAAACTGGTTTTCAAAGTTTTTTATATACATGGTCCTACTTAATTGTCATAACAGTCCTATGAAGTGAGCAGGTGAATATAATGAAGTGAGCAGGTGAATATAAGTAGCCCATGGGGGAGAGATGGCATTTTTTAAAAGTTGTAGTCATTAAAGCAAACTCACAGAAGGATAGTTGAAATACAAAGTCCAGTGAAGAAAAAAAGTTTCTACACTAAATTCCCACTAATACCCTCAAACCTGCATGCCCATTTCCTCTTGAGATGTCTTTGGAAGCAATAACTCTCTGTTGGCTTATCAACTATACAGTCTATCCTTTCACCTTCCCTCCTCCAAGCTGTATAATCACCACTCCTTTTTGTTATTTGTTTTATTATTGTTCACTTGTGTCCAAGACTTCATGACCCCATTTAGGGTTTTCTTGGTAGAGGTACTGGAGTGGTCTGCCAGTTTCCTCCTCAGCAAAATGATTAGATGACCCCTAAGGTCTAATCCTTTGACCTGCCTTATGAGTTCATGATCCTTTGAAAATAAATCTAATACAAGTAGACAAAGTAAGTAGGACTGGGAAAGAGGGTGAGGGACAGACTTTCGTGTCTTCAAATCTTTTCATTGTTGTTCTGTCATTCACAGTAGTATCTGACTATGATCTCATTTGGAGTTTTCTTGATAAAACTACGAAAATAGATTGCCATTTCCTTCTCCAGCTCATTTTACATATGAGGAAACTGAGACAAACAAGAGTAAGTGTTTTGCCCAGAAGCTCACAGCTAAGTGTCTGAGATCAAATTTGAACTCAATTCTTTTTCACTACAGGCCTGAGCTCTATCCACTGCACGACCTAGCTCAATATTCCAATTTGAAGACTTTCCAAGATACTTTTTCTTCTCTCTTTCCCTTATGATAATTGACTTTTAGTACAACTTTATTAGTTAACATCTTCACTGACTATAGGAAAATTATGGGGAAAAACCACTAAAGCTGACCTTTTCTACTTGTTAGCTTGAGGTAGCGGGAACTGTAGAGAAGACTGCAACTATCTATTAAAAGGCATAAATAACTGGAAGCAGCAGCGTGGGACCTCTAGGTCTTCATTAGTGCCTGATGTGATCACATTACCTAAATTCACACTGATTATTTCCACTGGGCTAGAACCATATACTATATTTTTATATAATTACAATTTCAAATAGAGAGAATCCCTATGCATGCAATCAGTTTTGGGACTTATTATTTGCATTAATTGGGAAATAAGAGTTAGGGGGAGAGGAGGACAATCCATATTAGAATCCTAGCTCTGTCATCTAATAGTTATTTGAATTTCATTTAAAATCTCTTTTAGGTTCTTTCCTTATCTGTTAACTATAGCAAAGCTTCTTAAACTGTGGATTGCCACCCCATATGGGGTCTTGTAACTGTATGTGGGGGGCACAAATTATGATTTATTAACAGTAAATGTTTGATTCATATACCTATTGGGGTTGTGTAAAATTTCTTGAGTGAAAAAGGCCCATGAGTGAAAAAATTTAAAAAGCCCTGAACTATAGAATATATGCTCCTAAAAATGGTCAAGAACTATTTTCAGAATCACAGTTCTAGAGCTGGAAGGGTTTTTAGAGGGCATCTAAGCCAACCCCATCATTATATAAAAGAGGAAGCTAAGACCCAGGGAGTTTAAGCAACTTGCCAAAACTAAAAAACAATAAACATCAGAAGTGAAATCTAAACTCAAATCTTCTCATTCCACTACCAGACTAACAAATAATAAACATCAAAGGTGGAATTTGAACTCAGACCTTCTCATTCCACCACCAGACCAATAAACAATAAACATCAAAGATAAAATTTGAATTCAGGTCTTCTCATTTCACCACCAAACTAACAAACAATAAGCATCAGAAGTGAAATTTGATCTAGGGTCTTCTCATTCTGCCACTGTACCTTTTCCTTTTGACTTTGTAGCCTCAGTGTCTAGCACAATGACTTAAACATAATAGAAACATAATAGATGCTTTATAAGTGCTTACTGAATTGAGTTTGATTAAAATGGAGATAATGGTAGTTTTATTATCTATATCATAGGACTATTGTCTCTAAATCATAAATTCAGACAGTTCTTCTAAAGTGTTTTACAACAAAAGTAAGGCAGTAGAAGTTTTTAATTACCTGAAGGCATGCATTCATTTCTCTGACAGAGGAATCTCAAGGTTCATATTTTTTAGAATGTTTTCTTGCAAGCCATGTTAAATCCTTTGTCTTCATAGTACAACCTACTTAAAAAAGCATCCTAGCCATCTTTCTAGTATATTGTCTGTGTAAAATGACTCCTGAAAGTTTACCCAGGATTATATCAGGTACCTGCTTTGTTTTCATTTGAGAAAGCATACAAGTTTTCTCCTTAGCCTCCCAACATGAATCCCATTTGATATTTCTAAGCCCATAAACATCAACTTTACCACCTCCCCATCCCCCACTCCAACCCTGGGGGCCTAAGCCTGTCTGTGGTAAATCAGCTTTGGGAGGAAGTGCTCACCCATGTGATAAATTAGAAGCTATGAATAAGAGAGAGAATTAATAGGTAACAATTAAAAGAACATCAGGGGATGGCTAATCAACCCAGGACAAAGGGAAGACATGATAGTTTTATCACTATCTGCAGGGACTGTCATGTGAGAACTTACCCTATGTCAGCTCCTGTCATAGAGACCATCCCCTTGCCTACAGTCAGGATGGTATTTAAACTAGGCTATTTTTAAAGCCATCCAGCAAATACCACATTCCCCCTCAGGAACCTATTCCAATGTCTAACAAGGATTACGTCAGAATAGTCTTCCTCTGTCTAAACTAAATTCCTACTACTAACCTCAAACTTATATGCTCATTTCCTCTTAGGATGTCTTTGCAAACAAGAAATCTCTGTTGGTTTATCAACCATATAGTCAAACCTTCAGTCTTCCCTTTTCCAAACTGCATAATCACCACTCCCTTTTGTTGTTTGTTTTGTTGTTTTTCATGACCAAATTTGGAGTTTTCTTGGCAGAGATATTAGAAAGGTTTGCCATTTCCATCTTCAGATCATTTTACAGAATTTTGGAAATTGAATTTAAGAGAGTTAAATGATTTGTCCAGGGCCACAGAACTAATAAGTCTCTGAAGCCAGATTTGGGCTGAGAAAGATAAGAATTACTAATTCCAGACTGAGCACTTTACCTACTGTGCCACCTAGCTGTCCCTTCTTTAATAGTTAAATATTATAATCAAATTTCTAGCATCTTTTTGGTTTTTAGGCAAAGATGTTAGATTCAAATATAATGGTGACCCAAGTTTGTGATGAGTTTATATTAATCTCTGAATACTTTTCAATGAAAATTGTGAAAGATACAGTGGAACATTCTACACATATGTACAATGATACATGTGCTCCTTATTCCTAAAATGTCCTCCTTCCCATCTTTTAAAGGACAAATCAAATGTCATTTCCTCCATAATGTCTTCCCTAATCCCCATCTTGATAACTACCTTGTTGTTTAAACATTACATAGCAATTTGCTTTCGACCTCTCTAATGCAGTTATCCACAAGCAAGCAAGCAAGCATTTTTTGACTGACTGCTATGCTACTATGTCCCAGGCACTATTCCATATAAATAATCTACATGTACATATATGTATCTGTGTGTACATGTTTGTGTACACTAGTCATGTTCAACTCTTCATGTTAGCTCCTGTCATAGAGACCATCCCCTTGCCTACAGTCAAGATGGTACTTTAATTATGCTATTTTTAAAGCCATCCAGCAAATTCCACCTTCTCTCCAATAATTGATTCCAATGTCTAACAAGGATTGCATCACAACTGTCTTCCTGTGTCTAACCTAAATTCCCACCATTAACCTTGAACCTATATGCTCATTTCCTCTTAGGATGTCTTACAAACAAGAAATATGGTTCATGGGGTTTTCTTGGCAAAAAGACTGGAGTATATGCCATCTCCATATGTGTGTAAACACATGTGCATGTGTGTTTTGTGTTTGTCATATGTGTGGTGTCCATACTATGTACACATGTATTCATAACTATCTGTATTGTGTCTTGTCCTTCATAAGCTTTATGAGGTTGGGACATTTTCTTATCTAACCATTTTATCTCTTCCAGTATTTAATGAAATCATTTAATAAATTAATGATAATTTATTAAAAACTTACTACAGTCCAGACAAGATGCAAAAACAATAGAAGCACAAAAGTTGCCACCTTCAGCAGATATTCTGATGGGGAAAAACAATATATAGAGTGACTTAGATAGGAGTGGGGGAGGAATGGGAACAAGACAGGGGGGCAAGTATGAAGATGTCTGAAGAATAAATCCAAGCTTGAGTGAGGCCAGGTATGGCTGGATTGCTTCCTAAAATTTGAGCTTGAAAGTTATTGAAAGTCAGAGAGAAGTCCCTCCTCTGATGGACTCTAGCTAAAACAGGGTACAAAGAATAGCATGAAATATGTCTGGAAAGGCTGCTGTAATCATAATAGAGAAAGCTTTGAATGCCAGGACAAGTTGTCCTTCACATTTGCAAATACCTCTGAACAAATAAAATTAGCAGATGCTTTTGGAATAGTTTGTTCTCCAAAGGCACACCTTCTAAGAACCAAGGGTTACATTTATATTAAAATGGGGCAACAGAGAATGACTTTAATGAAGGTATTTTTCTTGTGCTTAATTTTACTTCATCTTTGCTTGTTCTTTCATAAAAGACCTAGAGCTGAAAGAAACTATAAAGATCATCTGGTCCAAAAGTTCCAAACCTGGTACCTCCAAACTTGGTTTTTTAAAAAATATTTTGATAACTATATTTCAAAATCATTGGCTTCCCTTGGGAACCTACATATTTTATTTTATATATTTAGAAAACATTGTTCTAAAAGGGATACATTGGTTTTACTGGTCTGCCAAAGGCATTCATGACACATGCAAAATAGGTTGAGTCCAACTGCCTCATTTTACAGATGAAAAATAAAGGTCCATAAAGGCAAAATAACTTTTGTAAGGATCACACCTAAGTGTGAAAGCCTCCATAGCTGTGAATCATAACACCCCTAAGGAATTGCAAATCAGTCTTTACTGACTCAGATGTTGCTTGTGGATTGGGAATGAAATAAATTGGAGGCAAGGGGGAAGAAGAGAGAGGTCAGAGAATGTAACTGCCTCAGTCTTCTTGTATCATTATCATCCTATCACATGAAGGTATCTGTTCTGCTGGTCAGAATTAGATCCCCAGCAGCCACTAGTAGGTGGCTACCATAACAAACTTTCCCAAGATCACAAGAGCAGAAATTGGTGGAGCCATATTTCAAATCCAGATTTCCTGACTCCAGATACAAAGTTTTGTTCACTGTACTAATTTAACTCAAAGATTAAAGCTTATACCTTCTACTTTGATACCTCCCTATAGAACCAAACCCATTACTCTGCACAAAGTGGGCTGAATAAGTCCTGGCCACTGATTCTTTCCTTTTGTGAGGGTAACTCATATTTACCTGATGTTAACCTAGTCATATTAAATCAAATCTGCAAGCCTGTCTGTTCCAGGTAACCAGGTGATACCATGAATAGAGCTGGGCCTGATGACAGGAAGACTGAGTTCAAAAGCAGCCTGGGCAAGTCACTTAACCCTGTTTGCCTCAGTTTCCTCATCTGTAAAATGAACTGGAGAAAAAAATAGCAAACCACTCCAGTATCTTTTTGAAGAAAACCCCAAATGGGGTCGTGAAGAGTCAAATACAACTGAAAAGAACTGAATGCTGACAAGGGCATGTGCCAAACTCTGTGCTAAGAGCTAAGGTTACAAAGAGATACAAAAGAGAATCCCTGTTCTCAATCTATTGGGGGAGACAACAATCAAACAGCTAGGTGCAAACAAGATATATACAAGATATATTGAAAATATTCAACAAAGGGAATATGCTAGTATTTAAAATGAAGGCATATATAATTTATAAGGACTTTTAGCACTCTTTAAAAGCACCGATTTGAACTTGAAGGGATCACAGAAATAAAAGCTAATATATTTATAAATACTTTGGGTTTACAAGGTGTTTTGCCTCAGCTAGGTGGTCTCGTGGATAGAGCACCAGCCCTGAAGTCAGGAGGACCTGAGTTCAAATTTGGCTTCAGACACTTAACACTGCCTAGCTGTGTGATCTTAGGCAAGTCATTTAACATCAATTGCCTCAGGAAAAAATAGAGGCACAACAGCCTTGAGATCCCAATTCTTTTAGTATGATCCTTATTTTACAAATGAGGAAACTGAGGCAGAGAGAAGTTAAGTGCCTTATCCAGGATCACACAGCTAACTTGAGGCCGATTTCAAACTCAGGTCTTCCCAACTTCAAGTTCCATATTCTTTCATGTAGTCTAGTCCTTTCATTTCACCAGTGTAGAAACTATGGCCCAGAGCTGAAACCACTTGTTTGAGTAAATGGTGGAGCTGATTCTAAAGTAACAGATTTCCTCATTCTCAACTCAGGGATTTGGGGGGCTATTTTTTTGTTTGTTTTTTCCCTAAATGCTTACAACTTCTTGTCTTTAAAATCAGTGCTTTCAAGAGCAAGAGTAATATATTTCATCTCACAGGAAAAAGTCTCATGAAATAAAGCTTTATCAAAAAACAACAAATAACAAACAAAAAACTACTTTTCATTTGACTTCATCTCTCTATCAGGAGGAATCTGAAACTGAATTTTAAAAAACAGCATCATCTTGAGATATGGTATGGTTTATTCTGTCGATGATAAGTAAATCACAACAACATTGTCAAGATGTAAGTATGCACCTTGACATCTAAAACCCAGAACTAAAATATTTAATTAAAAGTCCCACTATGGTTTGGGTCCTGATGCAGAATGCAGTTTGCCAAATTATAAAAAATGAATTTTACAGAAGTGTAAGCTCAAAACTACATTTTTCTCCTTTTAAATTTGGATTTCTTCCTTGTGCAAATAAAAAAAAGTACAGCTACTGTGATTCAAGGCAGTAGTATCAATAGACTTTAATGAACTTCCCACCAAGTCAATGATTTCTATTTTCCCACAAGATTTCATTTCTCTCTTGTGGCTCCTCTAAGGAAAAATATATTTTTCAGTCAGTCAACAGTCAATAACATAAGTGCCTACTATGTGCCAAGCATTGTACTAAAAGAAATAAACTGACAACTTCAGGCAATGTAGGCAGTTACAGGAAGGAGGAATCTATTAGGTAGTGTCCCGAGCTTGGACAATGACTAATAAAAAGGGAAGTAGCTGTCATAACATATTATAAGGACTTCCCATTTTTCTTGAAGATATAACTCAGAGAATTCTGGAAGTGTTCCTATTCCAGTTTGAGGCTCCTGGATTTCTTAGGAGTCTTCCTAAATCTTCAATCTCAGCTTGTTTTGGGTAGCAAGATGGCAGCTTTCCATTTTTGCCATTTTTTTCCATTTCTTTTCCTGTTATGTCTGATACTAGGGGAAAGAGAAGAGGATCTGGTTTGACTTGTCTCCTAAAGAGCTCTCTGAGATCTGCTGGGGCCAATGAAATAAATAACAGGTTTAATAGGACTAGACCAAAACTTGAGAGAGATTACCATTAGTCTAATTATGGGAGTGCAGAGAATAATGAAAGAACACTGGACTTGAAATTAGAAGACCTGAATTCAAGTCTTAACTCAACCACTACACCACTAAATAGTTCTGAGATCTTCAATAGTCACTTCCCCTCTGGCTTGCTTTCCTTATCTGTAGAATGGAAACATTAGGCTTTAAATTCAGTGGATGGCAAAGGGGAGATTTATATCCCCAATGTCCTGGACAGAAAAGAAAATGGGCATTCCTATATTGTGGCTACTATTGCCTGGGAATAAGAAACATCCAACCTCTTCACTAGATGAGTTGGTTAGGAGCCAGGTTACTCCAAGATGAGGGTGCTTTTTTTTTTAATTGAAGCTTTTTATTTTCAAAACATATCCAAGTATAATTTTTCAACATTGAACGTTGTGAAACTGTTTTCCAATTCCCCCCTTTCCCTCATCTCCTCCCCTATGCCAAGTAATCTAATATATGTTAAACATAGTAAAAATATATGTAAATTGAATATGGGTATACATATTTATATAATTATCTTGCTGCACAAGAAAAATCTGATCAAAAAGAAAGAAAAATGAGGAAGAAAATAAAATTCAAGCAAACAACAATAAAAGAAAAAAAAATGCTATGTTGTGATGTACACTCAGTTCTTATGGTCCTCTCTCTAGATGTAGATGGCTTTCATCATCACAAGATCATTGGAACTGGCCTGAATCATCGCATTGTTGAGAAGAGCCATGTCTACCAGAATTGATCATCATATAATCTTGTTGTTGCCATGTATAGTGATCTCCTGGTTCTGCTCATTTCACTTAGCATCAGTTCATATAAGTCTCTCCAAGCCTCTCTGAAATCATCCTGCTGATCATTTCTTTTTTTTTTTGTTAAAGCTTTTTATTTGTATAACATATGTATGGGTAGTTCCCCAACATTGATCTTTACAAAGCTTTCCATTACAAATTTTACCCCCAGTCCCCTCCCCTCCCCTAGATGGCAGGAAGTCCACTACATGCTAATAATGTTGAAATGCTTGAGAAGTTATGCAAGAAAAATCCTATCTACAAGAAAAAAAAAAGAATCAGAGAAAGGCAACACAATGCAAACAAATGTCAGTAGAGATCATGAAAATGTTATATTGTAGTCCATATTTCATTTCCCTCTCTCTGGGTGTATATGGTTTTCTTCAGTGAACAACTGGAACTGGTTTGAGACAATTCTTTGTTGCAGAGAGCTATGTCCATCAGAATTGATCATCATGTAATACTGTTGTTGCTGTGTATGATGATCTCCTGGTTCTGCTCGTTTCACTCAGCATCAGTTCATGCAAGTCTCTCCAGGCCTCTCTGAAATCGTCCTGCTGGTCATTTCTTACAGAGCAATAATATTCCATAACATTCATATACCATAATTTATTCAGCCACTCTCCAATTGATGGGCATCCCTTCAGTTTCCAGTTTCTAGCCACCACAAAAAGGGCCGCCACAAACATTCTTGCACATGTGGGGCCCTTTCCCTCCTCTAAGATCTCTTTGGGATATAGGCCCAGTAGAAACACTGCTGGGTCAAAGGGTATGCACAGTTTGACAACTTTTTGGGCATAGTCCCAAGTTGCTCTCCAGAATGGTTGGATCCGTTCACAGTTCCACCAACAATGTATTAGTGTCCCAGTTTTCCCACATCCCCTCCAACATTCATCGTTATCTTTTCCTGTCATTTTAGCCAATCTGACAGGTGTGTAGTGGTATCTCAGAGTTGTCTTAATTTGCATTTCTCTGATCAATAGTGATTTGGAGCAACTTTTCATATGACTAGAGATGGTTTTAATTTCATCATCTGAAAATTGTCTGTTCATATCCCTTGACCACTTATCTATTGAAGAGTGGCTTGAATTCTTATATATATGAGACAATTCTCTATATATTTTAGAAATGAGGCCTTTATCAGAACCATTAAATGTAAAGATGATTTCCCAATTTGATGCTTCCCTCCTAATCTTGTCTGCATTTGTTTTGTTTGTACAGAAACTTTTTAACTTAAGATAATCAAAATTATCCATCTGGTGTTCAATTAGGAGTTCCAGGTCTTCTTTGGACATAAATTTATTCCCTCTCCACAGGTCTGAGAGATAAATTATATTACGTTCCTCTAACTTGCTTACAAAGTCCCTCTTTATATCTAGATCATGAACCCATTTAGATCTTATCTTGGTATGTGGTGTTAGGTATGGATCAAGCCCTAATTTCTTCCACACTAGTTTCCAATTTTCCCAGCAGTTTTTGCCAAATAGTGAGTATTTATCCCAAAAGCTGGGGTCTTTGGGTTTATCGAATACTAAATTGTTAAGGTTATTGCCTAAATTGTCCTGATATCCTATCCTGTGCCACTGATCAACTGCTCTATTTCTTAGCCAGTACCAAACGGTTTTGATGACCGCTGCTTTATAATATAGTTTTAGATCTGGTACAGCAAGGCCACCTTCATCTGCCTTTTTTTTCATTAATCCCCTTGAAATCCTTGACCTTTTGTTCTTCCAAATGAACTTTGCTACTATTTTTTCTAGATCTGTAAAATAATTTCTTGGGAGTTTGATTGGTATGGCACTAAATAAGTAGATTAGTTTGGGTAGTATTGTCATTTTTATTATGTTCACTCTGCCTACCCATGAGCACTTAATATTTTTCCAATTGATTAGGTCTGATTCTATTTGTGTGGAAAGTGTTTGGTAATTTTGTTCGTATAATTTCTGACTTTTCCTTGGCAGATAGATTCCCAAATATTTTATCCTATCATCTGCTATTTGGAATGGAATTTCTTTTTGTATCTCCTGCTGCTGAACTTTGTTGGTAATATATAAAAATGCTGATGATTTGTGTGGATTAATTTTGAATCCTGCAACTTTGCTAAAGTTGTGAATTGTTTCTAGTAGTTTTTTAGTTGAGTCTCTAGGGTTCTCTAAGTATACCATCATGTCATCTGCAAAGAGTGATAATTTGGTTTCTTCATTACCTACTCTGATTCCTTTTATCTCTTTTTCTTCTCTTATTGCTAAAGCTAACATTTCTAATACAATATTAAATAGTAATGGTGACAGTGGGCAGCCTTGTTTCACTCCTGATCTTATGGGGAATGGTTTTAGTTTGTCTCCACTACATATGATGCTTGCTGATGGTTTTAAATAGATGCTGCTGATCATTTTAAGGAAAAGCCCATTTATTCCTATACTCTCTAGTGTTTTTAATAGGAAAGGGTGTTGGATTTTGTCAAAGGCTTTTTCTGCATCTATTGAGATAATCATATGGTTTTTCTTAATTTGGTTATTAATATAATTAATTATGCTGATAGTTTTCCTAATATTGAACCAGCCCTGCATCCCTGGTATAAATCCTACTTGGTCATAGTGTACTATCCTGGGGATGACTTTCTGTAATCTCATTGCTAATATCTTATTTAAAATTTTTGCATCAATATTCATTAAGGAAATTGGTCTATAGTTTTCTTTCTCAGTTTTTACCCTACCAGGTTTAGCTATCAGCACCATATCGGTCTCATAGAAGGATTCTGGCAGTATACCTTCTGTCCCTATTTTCTCAAATAGTTTGTGTAGTATTGGAATTAATTGTTCTTTGAATGTTTGGTAGAATTCACATGTAAATCCATCTGGCCCTGGAGATTTTTTCTTAGGGAGTTGGTTAATGGCTTGTTCTATTTCTTTTTCTGATATGGGGCTATTTAAATAATTTATATCCTCTTCTGTTAACCTGGGCAATCTATATTTTTGTAGATATTCCTCCATTTCATTTAGATTATCAAACTTACTGGCATAAAGTTGGGCAAAGTAACTCCTAATTATTGCTCTAATTTCCTCTTCATTGGAGAAAAGTTCTCCCTTATCATTCTTGAGACTAACAATTTGATTTTCCTCTCTCCTTTTTCTTATCAAATTAACTAAAGGCTTATCTATTTTGTTGGTTTTTTCATAGAACCAACTCTTAGTTTTATTTATTAACTCAATAGTTTTCTTGTTTTCGATTTTATTAATTTCTCCTTTTACTTTTAGAATTTCCAATTTGGTATTTAATTGAGGGTTTTTAATTTGTTCTTTTTCTAGTTTTTTTTAATAATAAGCCCAATTCGTTGATGTTTTCTTTCTCTATTTTATGCAAGTAAGCATCTAGAGATATAAAATTGCCCCTTATAACCGCTTTGGCCGTATCCCACAAATTTTGGTATGTTGTCTCCTTATTGTCATTCTCCTGGATGAAATTATTGATTGTGTCTATGATTTGCTCTTTCACCCATTCATTCTTCAGGATTAGATTATTTAATTTCCAATTACCTTTTGGTTTATTTTCTCCTGGACTTATATTGCATGTGATTTTTATTGCATCATGATCTGAAAAGGATGCATTTACTATTTCTGCCTTTCTGCATTTGATTTTAAGGTTTTTATGCCCTAATACATGGTCAATTTTTGTATATGTTCCATGGACTGCTGAGAAAAAAGTAAACTCTCTACTGTCTCCATTCAACTTTCTCCATAGATCTATCATACCTAACTTTTCTAACAATTGGTTTATCTCCCTAGTTTCTTTCTTGTTTATTTTGTAGTTTGATTTATCTAATTCTGAGAGAGCAAGGTTGAGATCCCCCACTAGTATCGTTTGGCTGTCTATTTCTTCTTGCATCTCTCTTAATTTCTCCCCTAGGAATTTGTGTGCTATTGCACTTGGTGCATATATATTTAATATAGATATTGCTACATTATCTATGGTACCCTTTAATAGAATATAGTTTCCTTCCTTATCTCTTTTGATTAGATCTATCTTGGCTTTTACTTGATCTGAGATAAGGATTGCTACCCCTGCTTTTTTTTGTTCACCTGAAGCATAATATTTTCTGCTCCAGCCGTTTACCTTCATTCTATATGTGTCACTATGTTTTAAATGTGTTTCTTGTAGACAACATATTGTGGGATTCTGGTTTTTAATCCAGTCTGCTATCTGCTTCCGCTTTATGGGAGAGTTCATCCCATTCACATTCACAGTTAGAATAACTAATTCTTTATTTCCTGCCATCTTATTTACCCTCGTTATGTTTTCCCCTTTCCTTTCCCCTTTCTCCCTTCCCCCCTCCTCAGTACTTTGCTTTTGATGACCCCTCCCCCAAACAATACTCCCCTTTCCTTTCCCCTTTTTCCCTTCCCCCCTCCTCAGTACTTTGCTTTTGATGACCCCCTCCCCCAAACAATACTTCACCCTTTAGATCCCCTCCCCCTGTTTTTATTCCTTTCCCCTGATTCTTCTATTTTCCCTTCTATTAGTTTGTCCCTTACTTTTCCTCCTTTTCCTCCCACTTCCCTCTAGCAACAGACAAGTTTCTATGTGAAATCAAATGTCTGATATACACTTTTAGAGCCCAACCTGATGAGAGTAAAATTTACACATTGCTCATCTCCCTCCCCTCTTTCTCTCAATTATATTAGGTTTTCTTTGCCTCTTCAAGTGATTTTAACCTTGTTTTTACCTCCTTTTTTTTTTAGATCTTATTTTACCACTTTTTCCCTCTTTTCCCCAGTATGACAACATTTTCCCCTCTAGTTCTCTTTTTCATATTATCAAAGTAATATCTAGTTAATTATACCCCCAAACTTTGAGTATCTCCCTAGTAGCAATAAAGTTCTCAAGAGTCCTTTCCTTTTTACCTTTTTATGCATCTCTTGAGTTCTGTGTTTGGGTGTCGAATTTTTTGTTCAGATCCGGTCTTTTCATTAGAAATAGGTGAAATTCACCTATATCATTGAATGACCATCTTCTTCCCTGGAGGATAATGCTCATTCTAGCTGGATAGGTTATTCTTGGCTGTAATCCAAGTTCCTTTGCCCTTCGGAATATCTGGTTCCATGCCCTTCGATCCTTCAGTGTGGAAGCTGACAAATCCTGTGTGATTCTAATTATTGAACCTCGGTATTTGAATTGTTTCTTTCTAGCTGCCAGCAGAATCTGTTCCTTGGTGCTATAGTCCTGAAATTTAGCCACGATATTCCTTGGGGTCTTAATTTTGGGGTCTCTTTCAGGAGGTAATCGGTGAATTCTTTCGATGGTGATTTTGCCCTTTGATTCTACAATCTCAGGGCAGTTTTCTTTCAGGATTTCCTGGAAGATAGTGTTTAGATTCTTTTTTTCATCATGGCTTTCAGGAAGTCCAATAATCCTTAGATTGTCTCTCCTAGATCTATTTTCCAAGTCAGTTGTTTTTCCTAGGAGATATTTCATATTTTCTTCTAATTTTTCATTTTTTTGTTTTTGTTTGACTGATTCTTCAAGTCTTAGTGAGTCATTCACTTGCATTTGTTCAATTCTTATTTTTAAAGTGTTGTTTTCTTCAGTTACCTTTTTAAGCTCCTTTTGTAACTGGCCAATTTGTTCCTTGCACTCTTTTTCCACTTCACTAATTTTATTTTTTAATAAATTGGTGTCTTTTTCATATCTCTTTCGCAGGGCATCATATCCTTCTTGCACTGATTTCAGTTTATTTTCCCATTTATCCTCCAGCTCTCTTTTGAGCTTCTTTATGCAGTCTTCCAGAAAGGCCTTTTGAAAAGGGGACCAGTGATGGTCCTGGCTGATGTTCTCTGGATTTTTGTCTAAAGGAACCTCTGGCTCTGGGGTCGTTTCTTTGCCTTGATAAAAGCTGTCTATGGTGAGAGCTCTCTTTTGCTTCTTCATCATATTTTTTTTTTTTTTTTTTTTTTTAGACAGTGTGGATATCTCTTTAAGGTAGGGAAAAAAAAAAGTGGCGGCTGCAAAAAGCTTTGCCCTGGGGCACTTCGGCGAGTTGACTTAAGGTGTTGGGCCGGTGGGGGCTAGGACTAAGTCCGAATTACTCCTTAAACAAGGCAAGTCTGCCAGAACACCTGCCCCCAATCAGGGCAGAGTGTCCCGAGTGCCTCAGATAAACTCCCGGTGTTTGGAATTTGGAGTTTGGAGTTTGGAATTTCTTCCAAGCTGAGCTGAGCTGAGTCCCACCCTCACTTCCGGCCTTCGAAGTTGTCATCTATTTATCTCTCTGTCCGAGTCCGACTAACCTGATATGAAGTCATCCAGAGAGCTGTGCCCAAATATTTCTGAGTTCATTGACTTGAAGATCAGTTCGGAGGCTTATTTTATTGTTGATTTGAGAGAAGATCGGAGAAGAGGCAGAAAGTCACCTTTTCACTCCGCCATCTTGGCTCCGCCCCCCTCCTGATCATTTCTTATAGAACAATAATATTCCATAAAATTCATATACCATAACTTATTCAGCCATCCTCCAACTGAAGGGCATCCACTCAGTTTCCAGTTTCTTGCCAATACAAAAAGGGCTACCACAAACATTTTTGCACATGTGGGTCCCTTTCTCTCCTTTAAGATCCCTTTGGGGCATAAGCCCAG
The DNA here is from genome assembly GCA_023553655.1 of Myrmecobius fasciatus. Lineage (NCBI taxonomy): Eukaryota > Metazoa > Chordata > Mammalia > Dasyuromorphia > Myrmecobiidae > Myrmecobius > Myrmecobius fasciatus. The sequence continues at coordinate 212,015 of JAJPUD010000172.1, forward strand.
TAGGAACACTGCTGGGTCAAAGGGTGTACACAGTCTGATAGCCCTTTGAGCATAATTCCAAATTGCTCTCCAGAATGGTTGGATCAGTTTACAATTCCACCAACAATATATTAGTGTCCCAGTTTTCTCACATCCCTTCCAACATTTGTCATTATCTTTTCCTGTCATCTTAGCTAATCTGAAAGGTGTGTAGTAGTACCTCAGAGTTCTCTTAATTTGCATTTCTCTGATCAATCATGATTTAAAGCACCTTTTCATATGACTAGGGATGGTTTCAATTTATTCATCTGAAAATTGTTGTTCATATCCTTTGACCATTTATCAATTGGAGAAGGCTTGAATTCTTATAAATTTGAGTCAATTCTCTACATATTTTAGAAGCAATCCCTTTATCAGAACCCTTGAATGTAAAAATGTTTCCCCAATTTATTGCTTCCCTTCTAATCTTGTCTGTATTAGTTTTGTTCAAAAACTTTTAAACTTAATATAATCAAAATTATCTATTTTGTGTTCAGTAATGAGCTCTAGTTCTTCTTTGGTCACAAATTCCTTCCTTCTTCACAGATCTAAGAGGTAAACTATCCTATGTTCTTCTAATTTGCTTATAATATCATTCTTTATGTCTAAATCATGAGCCCATTTTGACCTTATCTTAGTATATAGTGTTAGATGTGGGTCAATGCCTACTTTCTGCCATTCGAGTTTCCAATTTTCCCAGCAGTTTTGGTCAAATAGTGAGTTCTTATCCCAAAAGCTGGGGTCTCTGGGTTTGTCAAAAACTAGATTATTATAGTCATTAACTATTTTGTCCTGTGAACCTAACCTATTCTCTGATTGACTACTCTATTTCTTAGCCAGTACCAAAGGATTTTGATAACTGCTGCTTTATAATATAGTTTTTAGGTCTGGCACAGATAGGCCACCTTAACTGGCATTTTTTTCATTAATTCCCTTGAAATTTTTGACCTTTTGTTCTTCCAGATGAACTTTGTTATTATTTTTTCTAGATCTGTAAAATAAGTTCTTGGGAGTTTGATTGGTGTGGTACTAAATAAGTAGATTAATATAGGTAGCATTGTCATTTTTATTATATTCTCTCAGCCTACCCATGAGCACTTGATAATTTTCCAAATGATTAGATCTGATTTTATTTGTGTGGAAAGTATTTTGTAGTTGTGTTCATATAGTACCCAACTTTGCCTTGGCAGATAGACAATGAGGGTGCTTCTAAAAAATCACTTCCCCAAATTCCAACTCTCCCTTTTCTTTCCCCATCATGTGCTCTTCATTTTCCCCCAAAAAAGCCTGTGTTTCTATTTGGTTGGCATAGGCAATGAGAAAGACCAAGACAAATGAAGAAAAGACCTTATATCACGATTATGGCTTTCTTCTATTCCCCAACAGCTGAACCAGATATTTGAAACTGTCACAAGTTACTCATTCTTAAGGTGACCAGAAAACCAGCAGTTTTAATGCATTGTCTTAAGTCTGAGGCAGAAGAATGTCCCTACTACTGGGAAACCCAGGCATCAAGACAGAGTTCTATTAAAATTCTATGGAACAGTTCTACAGAACTATTTGATTTAAAATGTCACTAAGTGGTACAGTGAAGAAAGCTCCAGATCTATATTTAGGAAGAGTTCAAATGCAGCCTCAGATACTTACTGTGTACTCTATGGCAAATCACTTGACTTCAATTTTCCTCAGTTTCCTTATCTACAAAAAGGAATTAATACTAGCACCTACTTACAAGGGTTGTTGTGAGGATCAAAAGAGATAATATTTCTAAAGCACTTAACACAATGTCTAGCACATAGTAGATGCTAATAAATGCTTTTTTCCTTCCTTCTAAAACCAAATGATTGTACTTCCATGCTGAAATGAAATTCATACTACTATTTCAAGATAAATAATCATCAAGTGATATAATTTTTTTCAATAAGCAAAACATTTAGAAATATAGAATCTTAGAGCTAAAAGGTAACTGAGAGGTCATTTAATCAAAGGAAGTGTAATGAAGTATATAGAAAGCTGGACTTGGAGTTAGCCAGACAGGTAACAAGTATTGATTTAGCATTCAGCATGTGCCAGACACTGTGATAAACATTGGGAATACAAAAATAAATAAATAAATAAATAAAAATACATTCACTGCCCTCAGAGGGACTCACATTCTAATGAGGGAGACAACATGCCAAAAACCAGTACATACAAGAAATGTATGATCTAAATGGGAGGTAATCTCAAAAGGAAGGCACTAGCAATGTGAAGAAATAGGGTGGAATGGAGAAACCAGGAAAAGCCTCTTGCAAAAAGTGGGATTTGAGCTGAGAACTGAAGAAAGTCAGAGGAGCTCAAAGGAGGAAGTGAGGTATAAGATCATTCTAGTTATGATGGAAGCAAGAGGAAGACCTGGTTTCCAAACCAGTTTGTGACTTTCATTGTGTGATCTTGTATAATTCATTTAGTTGTTCAGAGTCTCATTTGACCCATCTGTAAAATAAAAATAAAAACATCTACCACACAGGATTATTGTGAAAGGTACACAAGGTAATATATGTAAAATTATGTATACTTTTTAAAGTGCTACATGTCAATTTTCATTATTGTTATTTTTAACTCCAACTCAAATAATGAATCTTTTCTACAATTCTCCCCAACAAATGGCCATCCATTCCCTGTTTGAAGACATCTAGTGATGTGGAATTCTCTACTATTACCCAAAGTAGGCAATTCCATTTTGGGACATCTCTAATTTTGACTCAGCTTTACCTTTATTAAAAAGAAATCCAAATAAGTTAATCTAACATTGCTTCAAAAAAAATCCCTGTGTGTACAGTAGTACCATTAAAAATGAATATATAGCAGAAACAGTTTATAGAAGTAACCCAGACACCCTGTTGAATATACAGTAGATGTAAGGTATTAATTTTTTGAAAAATGATATGAAAAGTGAAATCAAATCTGCCTGTCTTCTGAAAAGTCCCACCTGCCAACCCTTCTATTCTTTTGTACTGGAGGATTCCTTCATTTGAAGTTTCTCAGAAGAATAAATAATATTTGGATTCCATTTACAAAGGAACTCCCTGTCAAAAAAAAATATATGTGCAAGATGGACTGAGGCCCACATGGGTTCCAAAGTCTTTTTTCTGGTTCTTTTCATCTATTCCTCCCTAAAAATTAGATCCTCATCTCAGAAACAAGTTTCAATAATTGATTGAGTGAAACTCCAAGACCTTATTTCAAAAGCAATGGTGGGTTCCTAGCATTGCTGCAAGGAGGAATGTGGACAAGGGGAGATGTAGGTGAGAGTGAGACTGAACAGAACCTGGAAGATGAAGTCAAGAAACAAGAAAGGGATGCCTGGCTTATCAGCCTCACTGAGAAGACTCTTCCCCATCTTCAGTGAAATGCAGCAGCTGCTGAGCTGAGCATAGCAGAACATGCTAGACTTCTGCTTAGGACAGCTGACCTGTATTCAGCATGGAAAACATCACTGCTTTAGGCTCAGCATAGTACTATTTAATCTTATCCCATTTCTTTCTTTCTGATACCACAAAAGGAAGAATTTTGAATACCCTGAATTTATGAAGTCCACTTCTTAAACCTATCAAGGATGTTAGAAAGCTTCCTGCAGAGCGGTATGCAACACGGAAAGAGTACAACACACAAAGATATCAGCTGTGCTTAAAACTAAGGACCATTTTGAAAACTATAATTCCCAAGTAGTTTTCCTTCTTAGACTGCCAAAAGTCAGTTTGATTTCTGGAAAAACAAGAAATCAAAACTAAAATCAAATAGTCCCCTCACATTCCTAAAAGAGATGCTTTCAATCAAAATTACAGAAGTCACATCACCTTATTACATATACACAGATATAATAAGGGATTTTATTGCTGACCAAGAGCCTAATTGATAATCTACTTTTTAAAATAGAATGACTGGAAATACTGTATTTTAGCAAAATGGTAAATTAAGTGCCTAATATAAGGTTTTCTAAATCAAATCAATCAACAAGAATTTATTACCTACTATATGCTAAGCAATATATGATGTGCTAGAGACACAAATACAAAAAAAGGAATACTTTTAAAGAGCTTCTATTCTACTGGAGGAGAAGATGGATGTAAATCAATTGAATAAGGCAAAAGAATACCTAATAATGTGAAATCAATTATATTTTATAGTATCATAGAGTAGTTGTACCAACATTGTTCGTATTGGTAAGTCTTACTAAAATTGACTGTTGTTCAATTATTTTCCAGTCATGTTTGACTCTTTATAACCCCATTTGAGTTTTTCTTGGCAAAGATAGAGAAGTGGTTTGCCATTTTCTTCTTCTGTTCATTTTACAGATGAAGGTTAAGTGACTTACCCAGCATCACACGGCTAGTAAGTATCTGAAGCAAAAAAAATAATAATATTTAGGGTTAGAAATAATAATGAAAAGACTAATGTGATGTTTAGCTATATGTAAATATATAGAGATAGATATAAATGTATTTTGTTTTTCTTGTTTTCTCGGTGTGTGGGGGAGAGGGAGGAGGCACATAAGAATTCAGAACTGAAAATAGTATTGAATCTAAAAAATAATATGACAGAAAGATACATGTAGAATTATACAGTTAAATCTGGAAAGGACTTGTGAAGTCATCTTGGTTATTTAAGCTCCCTAAGGTTCAGTTTCTTGATTTATAAAAATCAGGCAATTAGATGAAACAACATCCAAAGTCACTTTTAGCTCTAATTTTATGATCTCATCCAAATATTTCACATTACAGATAAGTCAAGTAAGGCTAAAAGGAGTTGCCTAATGTCACACTAGTTAGGTCACAGAGATGAGACTAAGGGATCCACACTTCCCAATTTCCAGGCTAATGCTCTCATTTTACTAGAATAATAGAATGAAGAATGATAAAATAATAATAATAATAATAATGGCCTCTCCAATGAAAATAATGTTTAGGAATAGAGGAGAATCAGAGGAACAATTTCTAGAATCTGAACTCCTAGAGAGCCAGAGCTCTCTCTAATGGAGAAAGTGCAGATTTTGAAGTGGAAAAACAGGGTCAAGTTTCAACCCTAACACATACTAACTATGGGATAAGGCAGCTATGGATGAGACACAATCTCTCTGGCCTCAGTTCTGTGGTCCTCTTCCAACTATAAATCTCTCAACTTTAATAAAATTACTCTGAGACTACCTCCAAGTGCTACCTCTTCAGGAAGCACAACTGGACAAAAAATCAGGTATGAAACCAAACTAAAAAGCCTGTGTTTGAACACCAAATCAGGTGAGACACTTACTCCTCTGAGCCTTCTGCCTCAATTATAAAATCAGAGACTAGAAAACTGAATAAGTCTTGAAATTTGGAGTTAAGAGAAACCTGAGATCAAATTTCATCTCTGGAATTTGCCATTCATAACCATAGGCACATGGTAGTGCCTCTCCAAGCCTCAATGTTGATGACTGCTTAGTGATCAGGGCAATGGTTGCTGAAGGTAGGTGTGTCCTAAAACAAGTCAACAATGTAGCTTGCACATTGATTTACTTTTCCTTTCACTTGAACACTTACAGGCCATTACAGAGTTATTGATTAGCTTCATTTATTTTATTGTGTCTCCAGGAATAGGAAAACCCAAGGAAAGGGAGAGCAAGAGATGAGGAAATGGCTGGTAGTGGAGCAGTCAGCACACACACACACACACACACACACACACACACACACACCACATTGATTATGTTTTCCATCTTACATGGCCATGATTTGTGGTACCCCAAAACAATTATAATAGCAACACAAAAGATCACAGATCACCATAACAGATATAATAATAATGGGAAAGTTTGAAATATTATGAGAATTACCAAAATGTGACACAAGGATATATGATATAAGCATATGTTGGGGGGGGAATAGCACCAACAGATTTGCCACAAACCTTCAATTTGTTTTTTTTTTAATTGCATAATATGTAAAGTATGCAATAAAATGAAGTATGTCTGTGTGCCTTAACTTCTGAGTTGGAAAAATATGGCTGCCATATAATCTATCCTATCTGCTTGAATTAGGCTTAGCTTCCATGTACATATATGATAACCTTCTCCAAAGCATACCATGATCCTAAGAATATTAAGTCCAGGTGGCTATTGACATGACAAGAGGCATGCTTTCAAATCCCTCTGTTTAAGGGAATTGTCCTACATGCTCCAGAACAAGCCCAAGAAAAAGGCAGTAAAATCTGGGAATTTGTTGGAAAGCATAAATATCATTCAGCCATCTACAATTCTTTCCCTTTCTCTCATCACTCCCCCTACTTCATCTAGTCACATAAAAATATGAGGGATAAGAAAATGGATAGGTTTGGGGGTTTTTGTTTAAAACAAATTATAAAGGTTCTTAAAGAATTAAACAATAACTAGCTATTAAGATCAGGGGAAAGAAAGGAAACAAATGAACATTTACTGACCCACTTTCCCTGTATTGTTACAAATTCTGTCCCCAATTTTGTTCCAAAATTTCTTCTCATTACATTCTTCTCCATTCATTTTAAAAGCCAATGTTATTACATTCCATATCAGAATGTTATAAAAGGAATATTTATGAGGCAGCTAGGTAGTGCAGTGGAGAGAGCTCTGGACTTGGTGTCAAGAAGACCTCAGTTTGAACTTACTAGCTTCCTAACCCTGGGCAAATAATTTTATTGTAATATGACTTAGTTTGCTGATCAGTAAAATGGAGATAATAATAGCACCTATGCCACAGGGTTGTTATGAGGATCACATGAGATAATGTATATTAACTAATTCATAAATGTTAAAAAGTATATATATATGTGTGTATATATTTTCATGTGTGTATTTATACATAATTTAAATATATATTATATATAATAAATACAATATAAACATATACACATGCATGTTTATAACTACCAATTAATAGTAGAGATTTTAAAGATTTAAAATATAACTAAAAATGCATATTTTATATCTATCATCTGCTCGGGGTAGGATAATGAAGTGGCAAACAAAATTTTAATAATTCAATTCAACAAATATTTATTATTTAAATTTGCATTAATGCCTTTAGTTGTCACATCTTAACTCACTTCTGAACATATATATTCCTTTTCCCTTGCTCAGAAAATAATTTCTTCTAACAAAATTCAAAAAGAAAGGGGATAGGGAAGCAATTCCAAATGAACTAACATGTTGACCCTATCTGACAATAAGGCAATATCCCATACCCCCACTTCTGCAATGAAAGCAGTTGGGAGAGGAGCTATATAAGCTTTTTTTTTTTTTGCCATGTAAGAGGCACTGGTTCCTTGACCTTATTGTTATCAACCTTCTCATTAAAAAAAAAAGAACAATTTTCCTTAATTCTGAGGCCAAAAAAAAAAAAACTATAGTGTTTGTTATTTAGGAACTTGCCAACAAATATCAAATTGAAATCTTTCAAGACATTGCCTAAACTTAATAAATTCCACAAAATATAAGTCTGAAGACTCTCTAGCAGTAGACAAAGAACATTTTAAAGAAAGTCAGCCACAAAGTTTATTGAATAAGTCATCAGTACTAAAGAGAAACTCCAGGGCTCACATGCTGAGAGGACTTTACAAAAGTTATTAAAATTCTTATTCACTCAACCATTTAGCCTGAATCTCTTTTTTTCAATCACTATGGCCTGAGAAACCTATGCAAGGTCTTGTTGTTGGATTAAACCAACAAAGAATGGGGCTCCCAGCAAAAGACAGCTTGGTCAAAGCATTGAAAATACCCAGATGTTTTCATACATATAGACATGGGCATTCATACAACTACCACTATCTTGTGCCACTGTGATTATTATATTCAAAGTGAGTTTGGCTATGGTGACAAAACACAAATGTTTTTACCCACCCACTCTAAGATTATTAATTCAACTTTGAGACTTCTTAATGGCATGAAGTTCTTTGGAGGCAGTGTGATACAGGATAAGGAACAGTGGACAGATATGGTATCCAAAGAGAGGTACCAGCCCCTTCTCAGGTGCTCATTTTCCTTCTTTGTAAAATGAGGTGGTTGGACTATTTAATGTCTAGGGTGACTTTTTAGGCCTAAATTTAAGATCTATAAATTATGGCACCAAATGCAATCCAGGTTCCTAAAGTAATGTGACTTACTATTAACATGGTAAGATTATTAAAATGGAAAGGGATGCCAAGAGAAGTTTCCTCAGAAATATACAATGAAAAAATTTCCCATTGCCTGGATCCTTCCTAGTCCTATGGGACTCAATCATGTTCCCCTGGCACAGCCAGAGGGTCATTACAGGAATGAAATAATATCTGTTCATGTTAAAGTGCAAGGAAATGTACTGATCTTACTCACAAAACTCTGAGGGAAATCCATTTGATTTTCGTTTCTTGCTTATTCTGACTTTTTATATAGTGATGCTGCTATTATATTTTAGGAAGGAAAAATATGATAGAAATTGGCTTTCCTCCGTGTTTCCAGGTAAGGGTTAAAAAGTGAGTACTTGAGGGCCCAAAGCTCCCACCCTTGCCTACATAATACATTCTCAGGCCTAACACCAAATGGTTTCAATTCCCTGTTCCTTATACTCCCTACTGTCTTTTTAAGATAACTTTCGGCAGATGAGCCTCTGCAGAAAAATTTCTAGAAATGTTCTGGTTATGGAGCCACATACACACCCCCTCCAGCTTGCCTTGGGATGTTTGCTATGACTTCTACTGCTGCTGAATACAACTTTATTTTGAAAACCGTGATATTTAGTAAACCTTTCTTTTCTTACTAACTTTAGAGCGCAGCCTAAATGATTACTTCTAGGTGGGGCTCCATGTCTGGGGTTCCAAGGTTGGCCCAGAGTTCATCTTGCACTTCTGAGGATTAGATAAACATAAATCTCCTGCAGGGCATCAAGCCAAGTTCAAAGAAAAGCAGATTTCTCTTACCAGAAAGTTGAGGTGTTTGGTGATTTTTTTTTCTTCTTCATCTTATTTTTGGGGGGAGAGATAGAGGGACTTTCCAAGTGACTTCTACTATATGTCTATCTTTCAGTTTCCTGTTCATTTTTTTCATAGACTATCATTATTAACATCTCATTAACTCTTTCTCAGCTTATCTTTTTGGGGATACAATGAAAAAGGTATTAGATACGGGGTTGGAGGAGTTGGATTCAAATCCCATCCAATACTTTTGAGATTTTGGTCACATCCCTTACTCCTCCTAGACTCAGTTTCCTCTTCTGTAAAATGAGAGTTGGATTGTATAATCCTTAAGGACCATTCTAGTTCTGTGATCTTACCCTCCATCCCTGCATCTGATTAACTGATTCCTCCCCAAACCTCCATTTAAAGAAAATAAAACACACTACTCACACTAGAATTTCTCTACTATACTGTCTGGAACTTTCATCACTATCCTACTCCATTTTAGCTTTCTTTTAGGTACTGTCTTTCTCTTTTAGACTATAAGCTCCTTGAAGGTAGGGATTGTCTTTTTTGGTTAGTAGTTTATATTCCCAGCACTTAAAACAGAGCCCATCACATTGGAAGTGATTGATAAATGTTTCTTGACTTAGTACCATCTGCTTTACAGAATCAAAACAATGATTTTTTTTTTCTGAGGCAATTGGGGTTAAGTGGCTTGTCCAGGGTCACACAGCTAGGAAGTGTTAAGTGTCTGAGGTCAGTTTTGAACTCAGGTCCTCCTGACATTAAGGCTGGTGCTCTATCCACTGCACCACCTAGCTGCCCCAAAACAATAATTTTTTTAAAACCTAATAAATGCCTTTCTGATCTCTATCAATGATATGACCATTACAAAAGCAGCTTAATTTAGGGGAAAGAACATTGGATTTGGAGCTGAGGAACTTGAATGGAAATCTACAGGCAAATTCTTTAGCCTCTCTGATAGCAGTTTCTTCAGCTATAACACTATACTATCTTTCTTACAGGGTTATTATGTGGAAAGCACTTTGTAAACCTGAGCTGCCACAATGTCTTAATACAGCCACTAGCAACTACTCTCCTCCCCAGCTCACCCCCTTTATCTTGTGTTTATTTTGTAGGTACAGAATGTATCTCTATACTATGTTGCATCTCCCTAAACAATGTAAACTCCTGGAGGGTCTCCTAAACTCCTGTTTTGGTCTTGTATCCTCAGAAATCCCCACAGTGCTTGATACATAGTAGGTACTTAATAAATTCTTATTGATTGATTTCTCTCTCACTAGGTTATTAAATGACCATACAGCTTTTATCTTCTTAAACCTGTCAAGTGCCAGCCACTGTCCTAAGCATTTTAGAAATAGGATTTCAACTATTTCTTACAATCATCCTAGAAAATAGGTGCTATTATTATTCAGAGGCATAGTAATGTGTCCAGGTTCACACAGCTGTTAAGTGTCAAAGGCAGGATTTGAATTCTTGTCTCCTGAGTTCTATCCACTATGCCACCTAACTGCCCTAAAATAAGATAATCTATCTATTGCATTCATTATTGGCATATTTAAAATGAGGATAGCACTTTGTAATAAGCCTAAAGTTAGGAGGACTTAACTGAAGGACTTGAAACCCTTTCCTTATTAGCTAAGTGGCCACAGAAAGACCATAATACATATTGTACCTACTTCACAGAGTCATTGTAAGGATTAAATGAGATAAGGCATAAAAGTGCTTTACAATTTTTAAAGTGTTAAATAAATTTCAATTGTCTTTAGCCCAGGACTGAAACATAAGAATGTTTTAATATTTTGATTTCAAATCAGTGAAAACAAGGGAATTGGTATTCAGAATCCCAGAGACTGGATTGAAAGTCAAAGGATCCAGGTTCAAATCCAGTCTCTCATACTTCTTCCCTCTATGACAGTCACTCTCAATAAGTCACTTAACTTTTGCAGCTATCAGTTTTCTCATCCATAAAGTGAAGGTATTGGACTAGATGACATCTAAAATTCCTTCTAGCTTTTAGTCTATGACCCTAAAGTCATATCTTCCCCCCAAGGTGACAAACAGAATCCATATAGCCTCCAAGCCCATGTGCATCATAAAGTTTTGGTTATTGTTACTTTTTTTTATTCAAAGGGAGGAAATAAAACTTCCTGCCCTGCTAAAATGGGATCTCGGGTTCAGAGAAGCTGAACACCAATGAACAGTCTCTATTTCAAGGCAGCCAATACCATCTAACCTTACTCAGCTGGCATACTAAACTGGGGCACATTATAAAATACAAGAGTGGTCAAAAGTTACCCAGTCTTCACAGTGCACATGCTGAAACATTTTAATACACAATCTTGAAAGAATGATAATCAGTCATGTGATGAAGGGGCTGGGGTGGAGTACATGTTAATTTCTGTTAAACATTCTTGGTCTAGAGCCTCAAATGCAGAAGCCAACAAAACAAACAATTCTATGAACAGCTAATTGCTCCTTTTTTTCAGTTGAGGTCTTCAAGGTGTAATTATTTAGGGACAGGAGGAACCCACTACTAATTTTAAAAGGCTCTGTTTTCCCCTAGATGCACATACATAACTCCTGCTAATGTTACAGGCACTAATTAACCTCCAGAAAGTCAACTGAAGGAAAGGAAAAATGGGCCCCTTAAATCAAGACACTTCCTTCCAATAAACTGGAGGCCCCAACTCCACTATGTTTATAGGAACTTGGCACTGATATCCCAGAGAATCACACACACTGCATGACTTTTTTTTTCTTAGCCTTTCCCCCCTCACACACACACACACTTTGAACCCTTACAGGCAATTCTATATTATTCCCCATTACTTAACATAAAAAAATTCCCATTGCCCCCCAAGATTTCCCCAAAGAGTGGAACCATCATAGTCACCCACAAAAAATCATAATATTTTACATATTTATCTTTCCCAAGTACTTTGACACACATAGTAAAGAAGATGTGCTAACACAAGTAGGCACATCACAATCCCTCTTTTTAAAATAGGAACACTAAGGCTTAAATTAAGTGTTTACTCAAGATTACACTCAATCAATAAAATCTGCCTTTTAGCCTGACCTGCTTTTCTCAGCAGACTCAGGAGAAACAGGTACCTTTTCTCCTAACCAGTTAGTTACTATTTGATTTCTCTCACTTAGCCTTTGTACTATCCCTGGTTTACTGGTTCACGGCAAACAAGGCAACTTAAACAAAACAAGGACTCTTTTCATTTTTTGACCTATGTTTTCAATTCCATTCAATAAGAAATGAGCATCAGGGCAGCTAGGTGGCGCAGTAGATAGAGCACTAGCCCTGAAGTCAGGAAGACCTGAGTTCAAATTTGACTCAGACACTTAACATTCCCTAACTGTGTGATCCTGGGCAAGTCACTTAACCTCAATTGCCTCAGCAAAAAGAAAAAAAGAAATGAGCATCTATGAAGAATCAGATACTGTGCTAAGCACTTTACCAATATTATCCCATTTAATCTTCACAAAAACCCTGAGAGACAGGTGCTACTAAAATACCCATTTTATAGTTGAGGAATGTGACTTATTCAGGGTAACAGGGCTAATATTGTCAGAGATAAAAATTTAAATTTAGATCTTCCAGGCCCAGCAATTTATCCATCTTATCTCCTAGCTAACTCAATTCATTCTATCAGTGGAAAGAAAGCTACCTTAGAGTCAGGAAAACCTAGGCTCAAGGTCAACCTGGGATATATGATGCTTTGTAACCATGGGAAAATAAATCATTGTAATATCTTAGTCATGAAAACCTCAGATGAAATCACAGAGGGTTAGACAACCTTTCTAGTTAACACTAACCTTTCTCTTCTCCTGAAATCCCAAAGCATTAAGTCTGTACTTTCCTTTTGGCACTTAACCAGATACATAGTACATGGTGTTATTTTAGTCATGTTTAACCCTTCACAACTCCAATTTGGAATTTTCTTGGCAAAGATATTAGAATGGTTTCCCATTTCTTTCTCCAGCTCATTTTACAGGTGAGGAAACTGAGACAAACAGGGTTAAGTGACTTGCCCAGGGTCATACAGCTAGAGTCTAAGACCAGATTTGAACTCAGGAAGATGTTTCTTAGGTGTATATTTCTTATCTCTTCAATAAAATTCCAGATTCCTTGAGGATAAGGGCAGCTTCTTATTCTTTTTATAATGTCTTTTGGATTTGTGTGTTTTCAAGATACAAGTAAAATGGCATGGATCAGAAAACTTTTTATAGATTATACTATCTTATAGATAATATTATCTTGGAATCTTCAGGGTCTGGTTCCATCCAATAAGCATTTATTAGGTGCCTACTATGAGTCTGGAACTGTGATAAATGCTAGGCATACAACAAAAGCCAAAAACCAATCCCTGCTCTCAAAGAGCTTATAATCTAATGGATGTGCAACCTGCTTCTTCTCCTCCATGATCCTAAGCGTCCTTATATACAATGAAAGAACTGAACCAGGTGATGTCTAAGGTCAGTTTTTACTCTGACATTCCATGATTTTTTTTCCCTTCCCCTTAGGCAGATAGAAAGAATAATAAGGGATATTCAGCAACAGTGAAGTTGTTCATATCAAGTATGTGATCCTGAAGCCAGAATGTTACAATTAGAGTCAAGAAGATTTCAGTAAAAATCCTACCTCAGACACTAGCTGTGTGACCCTGGAGAAGTCAACAACCTCTTTCAGCCTCAGTTTCCTCATCTATAAAATGGAGACAACAGCAGTACCTACCGTAGAGAATTATTGTGAAGACTAGATGAGAATGTTATTTTGCCTGCTTTAAAATGCTATATAAATGATTATTGTTGTTATTATTATTAATAATGTTATCACTTCCACACTATTTCTAAATGTATTCAGTCATCAATGCACAAGGGAAGACCGAAGAGATCTTCTGTATCATTTGTGGTCAGGGAATGAGAGAAAGACTAGAATCATTTTCTAGATAAACCTCTAGCTTTTTGCTTTGTTTGATTTGTGGAAACCATTATATATTTTAAGTCTCAGAACAAAACTTGATATTTGTATTAAACCATGGCCTGCTATGAATCATGGAAACATAAAATTGGATGGAATCTCAAAAAACTGATCCAAGTTCCTGACTCTAAGCTAGAATAGAGCATTTGAACCCAAGCAAGGTAATTCTCTGTTCTGTTTTCTTCCCATTTCTACTGGGCTGGCAAAAAGGCTTCCTGGATCCTTTGGGCCTGCCCTTGTCAGCACTATATTTGTAACAGGTTATGCTCTTTCTTCCCAACCAATCTTTTCCTTGTTCTCTTCAGAGAACAGCATGACAGTTTGAATCAGTCCACAGCAACAATGGCTCAAAAATCTCACAATTGGCAAGCTGTCCTGATTACTTCTCTGCTTTGGGTAACTGGAGAAACCTCTGATGACTGGTTATTATTGGAACTGGTAAATCTGCCTTCTGTAGCTCTCTTGAAGTAAAGAAATCTTTCTTCTTGAAAGAAAGAGATAGACTCAATTCCATGTTTCTTATATGCTACTCCTGCTGTCAACTGAAGGATATACATCTTCTGGTCTGATTTAACTGTGCCCAGCTTCCATTTCTAAATCTGACCTTGCCACTATTTGAATCCTTCAGTAAACGATCATTTGCACAGCATCACAATCAGCTTTTAAGTCAAATTATGATTTCACTAATACAGGGTGAAAATAACAGCTGAAAAACACAAATTCAAGGTGACTTTAAACATCCAATTTCTTGCAGATGTCAAATTGACTGGAAGATGCCAGGCTACATCTGCTCTGAAAAGGTGGAAAGCAGCTTTTTATCAGACCACATTAATGAATGTTTAGTAATCTAATGCCCACTACAATCTTAGTGAAGGTGAATAAATATTTCATGATATGAAATAGGCAAAATACTTTGCCAGTATTTCACCTACCATATGTCACATTTGGGCAACAGATTTCTAGAAGACAAATATGATTCAGAAGACCTGGATTCTATTGAGTTCTAACTCTGCTTTTTTACTGTCTATATGACTTTGACTTCCCTGTGTCTCAGTCTCCTTGTTTGTAAAAGGAGGGGATGATCTGGGAAGTTAAACATTCTCTGATGTCTCTTCAAAGGATCTGGGGCATAGCCCCAGATTTATGATCTAGTGTTTAATATTTGATCCTATGATCGCCTATATCCCTCCTTTTGTGATCCCTGATCACTGATTTTAGAGTGACTCTCAGGGATCACAATAGCACTGAAAACACGAGGGCCCCCCAAATATTTTTAAACCAACAAGAAGAATTTATTCTGGACAGTGTCACACAGATTGACCTGCTGTCCTTATCAAAGACACTCCCCTTCTAAACATACTCTTCAATAAACACCACATGGAAATAATTTTTTCCTTTGTGAATTAACTATTTGGAAACTCCCTTTTCAATATTTTGGTCTACTTTTTCCCTCTCCACCTCCTATTTCCATCCATTTATGGGAGACACAGATCATCAAGTATCAGTTGTACTAGCCAAGGGCCAACTCAGTCTTCATGATGACAGTAGAGAACAGAGAAATTCCTCCCTAAGGCAAGAAGTTATATGACAAGAAACAATCTTTCTTGCTTCTCTCAATCAGAGCTCACCAAGGATTCCCCATCTTTCATCAAACAACTAATATCCAAGAAGCTGAACACAGACCTCTTCCCAAATAATTTCTACTATTGCCTGGGACTTCTCACATTGTATTTCTTTCCCCCTTCCCATAGACCTCCTTTTTGGATGTCAGATTTCTAATGAACTGAAACTATATCTTACTTTGCTTTTTGGGAAAGGATTTGACTAAAGGTCTGTATTTTCCACTACTCCTTTCAAAAAGAAACTCTGCTCTAGCCAAGACATTCTCATTCAAATAATCATCCACAATTCTCACAAAAATGGGTCTTTAAATATGTATCCACCTTGTGACCTGAAAGCAGGCAAAAGTACTTATCTATTCCTCTATTTAATTTGACCAACATATAACTGTGTGAGGAAAGGAAATGCAGAGCTTGAAACTATCTCCTTCCGACCTCTTTAGGGTCTCAGGTTCCTTATCTGTAAAATAAGAAAGTTGGACAAGATGTGCCTTTCAGTTCTCAGTCCATGATCCTTCTATTATAGATACAATGAATAGTGTTGACCTTGGAGTCAAGAAGTCTTAGTTCAAAACAAACTCAGACTTTTACTATCCAAGTGATCCTAAGCAAGTCATTTAAGTTTTCTGAGCCTCAGTTGTCTCATATATAAAATGAGAGTAATATTTCCCAAGGTTGTTGTGAGAGAAAAAATGATATCATGTTTATAATGTGCTTTGCAAGACTTAAAATGCTCTCCACCCCCAGAGAGGAAAATAATTAACCTAAGCCTCTAGCAGAAACTAATACAAGCTTAGTCCAAGAGACAGACTTCTTAGATGCATATACTTAACCTCAGATTTACCCTCACCCTTTTCTGAGCTTCTTCCAGATTGAGTCACCATTTTGCTACACATGTGTATATGTGCATACATGTGTATATACACTACATGTATCCACACGTACTATGCATACCTATAAACTCAGCAAAACAGCAAAGTATAGAAATCTTATCTTGGACCTTCCTTCTCTGCCCACCTTCCCAGTTCTCCTTTAAGCAATAACTAATCTACATTTCTCTATCTGAATACAAATCAACAAGCATTTATTAAATACCTACTATGCATACATCATTGTGTTAGGTGTTGGGGCTATAAGGACAAAATGAAAAATAATATTGCCCTCAAGATATTTACATTCTACTTGTGGGACATAACATACCAAGATAAATAAGTATTGTAAAATTTGAGGTTGGAGATATTTCCAATAATTAGATATAATCAGGAAGGGTTTCCTTATGCAGGTGGCACCTAAATTGGTGTTTGAAGGAAACTAAGGATCCTACCTCAGGTATTAAACTCTCTAACCATCAGTTTCTTTATGTGTAAAATGGGATTAATAATAATAGCACATACAGGGGCAGTGGATAGAGCACCAATCCTGAAGTCAGGAGGACCTGAGTTCAAATCTGGTACAAGACACTTAACACTTCCTAGCTGTGTGACCCTGGGCAAGTCACTTAACCCCAATTGCCTCAGCAAACAAAAAATTGGACATACCTCACAAGTTTGTGAGAAGCAAATATGGTAAGATATATGAAAATCTTAGTGTTATAAAAGGAGTGTCAAAAGTTTTAGAGCCAAATGGAATCCTGAGTACAGTTGAATGGCATAGGGTCTAAAGTTCTAGGTATAAAGTTAGGGAGACTCTTCTTCCTGAGTTCAAAGCTGGCCCTGAGCAAGTCACTTACCCCTATTTGCCTCAGTTTCCTCATCTGTAAAATGAGCTGAAGAAGGAAAAGCTAAAGTTCTCCAGTATCTCTGTCAAAAAAAAAGCCCCAAATTGAGCCATGAGTAGTCAGACAAGACTGAAAAGACTGAAAGGAAAGAATTAAAAGCTGCACTGATACTTTTGGGACACCATGTATAAACATAAAATATTATCATGATTGTTACAAGAGGTGGAGGTGAGGAGAGAAGCCATGTTCAGTATGTAAAAGCACAGAAACAGAGATGGTATGCCAAGTTTGCAAAACCACAAACAGGCCAGCTTGGCTGGAAATGGAGAATGCATGAAGAAGAAGAATTTGGAATAAGTTTGGGAAGGAGAGGATGGAGTCAGTTTGCAAGGGTTTAAAATGTTTAGCTGAGGAGTTTGTACTCTATCCAAGAGGAAATAAGGGCCCACCCTCAACTATCAAAGCTTATCTCCCTTGGGTCCCATTCCCCTAAGGCCCTGTTCTCAATTCTGCCCATGAATTCTAATATCTTCTTGACCTGAGTGTGTTGCCTTTCTCAAATAACACTTTGTTCTCTTAACAGGAGCTTTCTGGAAACTACCCCAAGATAAAGAGCTGAGTGTGATGATAGAAATTTCAGGCACCACAGAAATAGATATTAAACAAGATATTTAATAATAAAAAATATTATTTGGCACTGCTACACAGTATGGATGGGTATAAATTCTATTCTTATAGGACTTGAAATCAGTCTATTACTTTGCTCCCATTCATATTCTGTTTTTAAAATGTAGGGATTTTTTTTCTACATTGCCATAATGTATATATGCCAACATAAATGCAAATTCCTTGAGAACAAGGTCCATCCCTTGAGATCAGGGACCGTCTTTTATTTCCTTCCATTGTCTCCCTTGATTGTACAAAACAGCCAAATCAGTGTCCAGCAAAGAACAGGTCAGTGAGTAAATGTTGCTAACTTGTTATTTCTAAGTTGTAATAGAATATGCTGACCTGCAAAAACTTATTTCTATGTTACTGAAGCTGAAAGAAACCAATGTCAGATGAAAAGGAATAACTGACAGGAAAATCAACAGGGTCAAAGTCACTTTGGCAATGAGAGGTCCAGGAGGAGCAGGAGAACTAGGAAGATATGTGAGCCAAGTCTCTGGTGGGATATGAAGTTACAAAAGTGGGGTCTCAGGAAAGGAAACCTGTTGACATTGGAGAACATAGTGGAGATAGAAAGGTCAAGCCTGTCTAGGGGAAGGATAAAGATAACTCTTCAATATTAGAAGGCAGAACCTAGAATAATTGGATTTCTGGTGCTGATCAAGAAAGGCTAAAGATTTAAAAGGAGAAAAGTGATCACTAAATATAGTTCAGATTAATATTCGTCCAAGTAGGAAACTTATCACACATGAGGAGTCATCTTACAATGATCCATTTCCTTTATATTTTTCAAGAAATCCATAATTTGATTTTTTAATTTGACTTGTCTTCATTTTTTACTAGAAACTTTATAAGCATAATAAATATATGCAAATAATAGATAATAGAAACATATTTATATGCAACTATAAAATTTATACTATATATAACAGTATATGAAAATATAAAATATGTCACATATTATGTGACATACTTTATATATGCTCTAATGAATTATATATCATGCTGACTTCTATTAATAGGCTTATGTAAATTTATAATTATATTATGTTAATTAAAATAATTTGACACTTGCCTTTAATTTTCATTAGAAACTTTATATAGATATATAGCTATATTATATAAATGGATTATATTGCATACCACATATATTTGTAGTGAAAACTTAAGGCAAGAATCAAAGGACATATGTATGTTTGTACACACATACATTCAGATATTTATATTAAATATTTTGTAATAGAAGAAATAAAATTCACATAGATTGTTCAGCTTTGAACACATCATTCTCACTGGAATTTCTCCTATATAGAATATCTCTATATTGTTAGCCATGATTTTTGGATTACTAAAGACTGTATGTTTGGCAGAGCCTGGATTACAGTTCTTCTCTCATTACTCCTTAACTCGATGAATCTCTTTCCTCAGATAAAATGGGAACTTCATAACACTGCCCAGTATAAGGTCTCCAACTCTCCTTACAAACACATAAGTCATAAGACTCAAAGGATGAACAGACTTATTTACAGGCCAAAGAACATAAACAAAACTTACATTACAGTCTAAAGAAAATAGCAATATATGCCAGTATATGATGGTTTTCCCATCCCTACCTTCACCTAGTGGACTATTCAATCTAAGCCACTTACAGTATTTCCCTGGATAAAGAGTCTAGCTGGGAATATGTGGAGCTACAACTCTTCTTTATGGCTCCTTTAAGCATCTATATAACTTCTCTTCATCTAAAATTCATACTTCCTGCTTCATCAATCTGCCACCCATAGGTCTCTCAGCTCCAGCAGAAGAAACTTTCTCAGATAAATTGTAGAAGTGGAAGGCTAGGGGAGAATTTTGGGTGAAAGATGGATTTGACTAGATGCCCTATGAAGTCTCTTCTAGCTTGAAGACTCTGTGTTATTGGGATGTCACAGGCCGTGGCTCTCCTGTAGTCACTTCCTTGCTGTGACTTTCCCATCTGTAGCCCAACACTTTCCAATTCATATTGCCTCTGTTTCTGAAGCTTTTCCTTGTATTTTGATTTATAGGATGACTCTTTCCACAGAAAGTCTACTAGAGATAAGAAATATCCCACTTCTGGCATCTATAAAAGTAGGTTTCTCATCTTATCATGATAAGGGTTTCATAATTTGATGTCTTGTCTCTACCCAGCACAGAGTCAATACATTTCATCTGAAAATCTAGAGCTGCTCAGAGTCTAAAAGCTTAAAAGAGAATGTTAATCTTTCTTCCAATTCTTCTGTCCCTCTGGGGCAAATGGGCAGTATTGTTCAAATTGCACAAGAATTAATCCAAGTGGAAGGGAAGGGGATTCACACAGATTCAGCCATTTCAAAATGCTGATGAAAGAAAGCCTCCTATTCCCAAATACCCAGGCTTCCACTTCTATTGCCTCATAGCCATACTTAAGTGGTAGCTGACCTTTGCAACCCAATTTTAAGAAAACTATTATGGTTCTCTTTCCACAGAAGTATTGGAGGGAGAAATTCCTATCATACAAAGGTCCTGATGAAGAAGAAAAGAAAAGTGGACAATTTTAACTTTGTCCACCAGAATTAATTTCTTCAGGAGAATTTAAAATGTTAATTAGCAAATCATTTGTCAAATGCAATGTTTTAAATTTGGAATTATCTTCAACATTTTCTCTGGTTGTTTAGTCATTTTAGTCACATCTGACTCTTCATGATATCATTTGGGGTTTTCTTGGGAGAGATACTGAAGTAGTTTGCCATTTCCTTCTTCAGATCATTTTACAGGTGAAGCAAATGGGATTAAGGGACTTGCTCAGGATTACTCAGCTACTAAAGCCAGATTTGAATTCAAGAAGTTGATTTTTCCTGACTCCAAGCCTCACACTCTATCTACTGCACTACCTATATAATATTTCCTTAGGGATATGAAGGAAAACAGAATTTTCATTTCTTAGCAAAGTACATTTTATATGTTGGTATCCAGAGAAAAACATAAGCCCCTTATTCCTCAACAAATCCATGATTTCCTCATAGTAGATATTCGCTCCAGGTAAAACTAAACTACATAATGAGGTGGCTGAAACTTTGCCTAAGGTACTGAATTTAGCGTGAATTGATAGGCATTACTATTCTTCAGCCACATAGAAATGGTAGGGTATATTGGGGACATTGACATTGCTTCATCAAGGAAGTAGTATTTGAATTAAATCTTAAGAGGAGTGAGGAGTTCCAAGAAGCAAAGATCTTCATCTTTGGTAGACAAAGATTAAACTGCTTACCTTTCTTTCCTTCCTCATCAGTACTTGTGTGTGATAAAAAGAATGGATGATTCGCTTGCTTTATTAACAATGACCTTTTTGCTCTCCAATTGGCTCCATTCATCAAATGTCTTTCTCCTATGAGATGAAGAGAAGGAAATTCCAGAGGGGTTATTGTTGTTCATTCTTCATTTTCCAAGATGGCCAATAACATCACAAGGTGATGTCTTGACTTGAAAATGAATTGGATTTAAATGAGGCAGAGTTACCCAAAGTCATCTGCCTCACTCTCTCTTCCACAATCATCAAAGTTCAGGAGCAGAACAAAAGTCAAGACTATTGGCAAAGGTCCAGGATGTAATGAATAATCTTGGTATCTTCAATGTCTAACCAAGTTCTAAGCACTCCTTTGTCAATCCTTATGGCCTTTGGAACAAATTGCTCTCCTCTATCCATTCTGCCATACAATTTAAATGAAGGCATAGCAGTAAAAGATGGAATATTGGGCATAAGGAAAGTAAGTAGACCAATCTGGCTAGGACATAGTACACAGAGTCATAAGAACATCACTTCAGAACTGAAAGAGAACATAATAAATCTGTCCAGTCTCTTCATTTTTCAGATGAAGAAATTGAATCCCAAAAAGGTTAGATCATTTGCCCATAGTCACAAAGCAAGTCAATGTCCAAGGGACGATTTCTGACACCAGTTTCCTTTTTAATCAAGCCCACTGTCCTAATCTTCATTGCATATTAGAATTAAGAGCTAGTCAAAAGATCTGAGTTCCAGATCTGAAAGATGGCATTTCAGTTAGGTTTTGGGAACTCACTTGACCTCTCTAGATCTCAGTTTCATCATCCATAAAATGGGACTAAGTCATTAGACTGGCTAATCTACAAGGTCCCTTATAGTTCTAGACCTTAGACTGCGATACAAATTTAGAAAAGAACTTAGAAAAACATCTACTTGGGAAAAATGGGAACAGTGGAAGGGAAGCAGCAAGAAGAAGGCTATGTAAAAGGCCTAAATACACACTGTATAACTTTACATTCAAAGCTCACATGTATTTTTGTTAAAAGAAACTTCTTTGCATGTGTTTTCAATATCTGCTTTATCATCCTTTCACTGAGCTGTCATACAGAGAATAAGTTACAATTAATATGGCAGACTTTACATGGGCTGAGAAGGGTGGGGAAGGTGATGCTGAAGAGAAAAGAAGAAATCAGGCAATTATTCTGTCCCCATCCAATCTGTTCAATTCTAGGCAATCTGGAGGATTCTTCACCAGCCCAACCTTTTCTTTGAAAGCTGTGATTAGCAGCCAGTTGGCCCTGGAAAAAGTTTCCCAACATAAGAATCAAAACATAAGAGACAACTTCAGTGACCATCTAGTCTGAATTTCAGCTAAATATGACTCCCTTCTACAGTATTCCCAACATAAGATCATCCAACTCTGGATTAAAGATATCCAGGGAGATGGGACCCTTTCTAAAACCTCCAAAGGCCACCTGTTCCAATTGTAGATAGCTCTAATGATTAGAGATTTTGTTTTTACTTCTTGCCTCTAGCCTAAATTTGCTTACCTTCTTTCATCTTTCTTTTATCTTGTTGCTGTCTCAAGTCATCCACTCTCTTGATCTATGTGTGCTTGACTTTAGGAATTAACGTCCCCCAATATGACTAACTAATCAAGGTGGGTCAGTGATTAGAGTACTGGACTTAGAATCAGGAAGACTTTAATTTGGTCTTAGTTCTTAGTTTAAACCCTGCCTCAGACACCTAATAATTGTATTCCCTTTAGGTAACCTCATAAGTAAAACAGAGATAATAATACTTATTTCACAGTGTTATGAAGATCAAATGAAATAACCTAAGTAAAGTGCTTTGCAAGCTTTAAAGTACTTCATAAATATTTATTATTAACTTCAATTGATTGGATGTCAGGCATTCAGGAGTGAGAATTCTTTTTCTAAGTATGGGTTGGACCACTTGGCCACAAAGGTCTCTTCTTGTTCTGACATTCAGTGACTATTTTGAGAATCTGTGATTTCATCATTATGGGTATTCCATCCTAAGATGCAGACCACAAGCCCTTTATAACTTAATAGATACTCAGCCAGCATTGCCTTGACTGAAAGATTCACCACTCTGAAGAACTTTTGTGAAGTTATCTAGACTGGTCCTTGGATAACTGTTCTGTAATCTGTCAACATGCTTACAGTCAAGTAATTTCCTATTTCATTTTTGTCTTTGGGTCCCTAGTACCCAGCACACTATCTATCTCAAAGCAGTATGCTTTTAACAAATTCTTGTTGGTCAAAAGATTGACTTATCATTGTATGTGTATCACGAGCATGGGTATATTAATCCAAATGAGGCATCAGAATAAGAATTTAGTGAAAGAATGGATCTGGAGCTAGGTGGCACAGTAGATAGAATTTCAGGCCTGGACTCGGGAAAACCCATCTTCCTGAGTTCAAAACTGGCTTCAGACACTTACTAGCTGTGTGACTCTGAGCAAGTCACTTAACCCTGTTTGCCTCAGTTTCTTCACCTGTAAAATGAGCCAGAGAAGAAAATGGCAAACCACTTTAATATCTCTGTGGGAAAAAAAAACCAAACAGGGTCATGAAGAGTAGGACACAACTCAAACTATTAAAAACAAAGCTGTTTACTTACTGGTAGAAAGATTAGAAGATAGTAAGAGTAAGAAGAAAAAGGATGAAAACCTTTGGCTTACAGTAGGAAGGGGTAGTAAATAATGGAAATAAATTGATAAGATTAATCAAATCTTACATTAGGCTGAATGAAAATACAAAGTCCTTTACACCAAAGTTGAATTGTTCATGTGTGTTTTTCCAGACTTAAATATTCCCCCATCCCACATCAATAATTTATTAACAAACAATTGGGATTTGAGTCATAGTTATCACATCACATCAGATCCACTAGAAGTTGTACTTCAGGGGTATCATGTGCAACAAATTAAGCAGAGCTAATTTGAGAGTACAGAGAACTCTTCTACCTGCTGAAGTGCATCCAAGTACTAGGACATAATTAATCTAAAACCCCAAGAAATGTTTCCAGACTCCGTGTAATCATTTTTCCAATTGCCTTGATTAAGAATTGATTTATATCAGTTTTTTTTTTAATTGGCGATACCCTCACACAGCTATGAAAACAAGGGTATGCTCTTGTGCCAAAGTGCTGTAGGAAATAAGGAAGGGGGCTGGGTGGGAAGGGATTTAATATTTATGAAAGCAGCTTCAGCAAAGCCCCACATAATATAACTTTTTAAAATAGTGGACCATCAGGCATACAACCATAGAGTTGGAAGTCACCTTAGTCCAAAACACTCACCTTTAAAGGGGAGGAAACTGAGAGCAGAAGGGAAGTGATCTGTCTTCTTTTTTCCTATTCTAGGTGCTATCCCTTCTTCCTTTACCTTTCAAAAGGTATATTTTAAAATAAATTAATGATAACATTTACTAAAGACAAAGATTTGTGCTGGGGGGGCAGGGTTCATAGGAAGAATTGGACAATGTGGAAAAAGAGGCTGAGACAGCCTTGAAAAAAGGAGTCTGAATCAGTAAAAGTTTTTGTTTTTAAACAAAAGAGATTTTTTTTTTACTGCATGCAAATCTGCATTCATCTAGAATGACTCAAGAAATAATAAGTGCCCACTATGGGCCAGCCATTGTGCTAAGTGCTGGGGATATAAAAAAGAAGCAAAAGAAAGTCCCTGCCCTCAAAGAACTTAAAATCTTTTTGAGAAAGGAAATAACTTGAATCTAGATAGCATTTTGGAAGAGCCCTAGATTTACAATTATTTTTTTTATAAAGCTTTTTATTTACAAAACATATGAGTGACCTTTCAACAATGACCTTTGCAAAAAAAACTTTTTTTTCCCAAGCTTTTCCTTTCCTTCCCCCCACCCCCCACCCCTAGATGACAGGTAATCTAATACATGCTAGATAGGATAAATTATATGACAAATACAATACATGTATACATATCTATACAGTTATCTTACTGCACAAGAAACATCAGATCTAGAAAGAGAAGAAGAAACAAACAACCTAAGAAGGAAAACAAAATGCATGGAAATATTCATAGAAAGCGTTAAAATGCTGTGTTGTGGTTCACTCTCAGTTCCCACAGGCCTCTCTCTGGATGTATATGACTATCTTCATCGAAGCACAATTGGTTTGAATCACATCATTGTTGAAGAGAACCATGTCCATCAAAATTGATCATCGTATAGTCTTGTTGCTGTGTATAATGTTCTCCTGGTTCTGCTGATTTCACTCAGCATCAGTTCATGCAAGTCTCTCCAATCCTCTCTGAAATCCTCCTGTTGGTCATTTCTTACAGAACAATAATATTCCATAACATTCATATACCATAATTTATTCAGCCATTCTCCAATTGATGGGCATCTTTTCAATTTCCAGTTTCTTGCCACTACAAAAAGGGCTGCCACAAACATTTTTGCACATGTGGGTCCCTTTCCTTCCTTTAAAATCTCTTTGGGATATAGGCCCAGTAGAAACACTGCTGGGTCAAAGGGTATGCACTGTTGGATAACTTTTTGAGCATAGCTCCAAATTGCTCTCCAGAATGGTTGGATCCGTTCACAGTTCCACCAACAATGTATCAGTGTCCCAGTTTTCCCACATCCCCTCCAACAGTTATCATTATCATTTCCTGTCATTTTAGCCAATCTGACAGGTGTGTAGTGGTATCTCAGAGTTGTCTTAATTTGCATTTCTCTGATCAATAGTGACTTGGAGCACCTTTTCATGTGACCAGAAATAGTTGCAATTTCTTCATCTGAAAATTGTCTGTTCATATCTTTGGACCATTTATCCATTGGAGAATGGCTTGAATTCTTATATATTTCAGTCAATTCTCTATATATTTTAGAAATGAGGCCTTTATCAGAACCTTTGAATGTAAAAATATTTTCCCAGTTTACTGCTACCCTTCTAATCTTGTCTGCATTCATTTTGTTTGTACAAAAACTTTTTAACTTGATATAGTCAAACTTATCTATTTTGTGATTAATGATGACCTCTAGTTCTTCTTTGGTCACAAATTCCTTCCCCCTCCACAGGTCTGAGAGGTAAACCATCCTACATTGTTCTAATTTGTTTATAATATCATTCTTTATGCCTAGATCATGAATCCATTTTGACCTTATCTTGGTATATGGTGTTAGGTGTGGGTCAATGCCTAATTTCTTCCATACTAGTTTCCAATTATCCCAGCAGTTTTTGTCAAATAGTGAGTTTTTATCCCAAAAACTGGGGTCTTTGGGTTTATCAAACAGTAGATTACAATTGTCATTGAGTATTTTGTTTTGTGGACCTAACCTATTCCACTGATCCACTACTCTATTTCTTATCCAGTACCAAATGGTTTTGGTGACCACTGCTTTATAATATAGTTTTAGATCTGGTGCAGCTAGGCCACCCTCATTTGCATTTTTTTTCATTAATTCCCTTGAAATTCTTGACCTTTTGTTTTTCCAGATGAATTTTGTTGTTATTTTTTCTAGGTCAGTTAAATAATCTCTTGGGAGTTTGATTGGTATAGCACTAGATTTACAATTAAGAAGCCAAGAGTTAAAATCCTTCCTCACAAACTTACTAACTAGGTGAGCCTGGGTAAGTCACATAATTTTTGTTTGCCTCAGTTTCCTCATCTATAAAATAGGAGTAATAAAGAACCTAGCTCTCAAACTTGTTGCAAAGATCAAATGAAATAATATCTGTAAAGACCACAAATACTATATATGCTATAAATGCTATTATTACATATGCATATCATATGAGTATTATATATTAGCCAAATAACATAAATTTAGTTAGAACAACAAGAAAATGGGAGGAATAAAGTTGATTTTGTTGTTGTTGCTGTTGTTGTTGTTGTTTTTTTCCAAATTTGAGACATCCACTTTAGGATGTTAGGAATGGAGTAATGGAGTTAGGAAAATACAGTCTTTCACTCACTTAGTTTTGTAACTAGGTCCTGAGTTGCCTCACTGATTAATAAATGAAAAATCACCTAGCCTACTACTCTATCTAGTTGGCCCCAGACCAAACTTCATATCCCGTTCACTCATCACACAGGCCTTCCTGGCCATCTTCCCATTAACCCTGTTGTTGGTTTTGTTGCTGTTGTTGTTCAGTTGTTTTCAACAATATCCAAATCTGGAGTTTTCTTGGCAAAAATACTAGAGTCGTTTCCCATTTTCTTCTCCAGTTCATTTCATAAATGAGGAAACTAAAGCAAACAGGGTGAAATGACTCATCTCACTAGAAAGTGTCTAAGACTAGATTTGATCTCAGGTATTTCGTAATCCAGGCTGGCCACCCTGTTGTTCATTCTCTTCTCCCCATTTGGAATAGCATCCTTCATGCCTAAATATCTTGTCTATCTCCTTTACGAATATCGCTCCTAGATATCTTGGGGATATCACTACTAAATATTTTTAGGGATATCACTCCTAGATATCTTTTCTATCTCCTTTAGGGAAATGATTCACTCAGCTTTGGAACTATAAGCTAGAAGTGAGTAGTTCCAATTGATGAGGGAATGCAAATTCATCTAAGGAGGTTTACATCAAGCCATTCCCAAGCTTGGACTTGTCCAAATGTCTTTTTTTTTTCCTGAGGCAATTGGGATTAAGTGATTTGCCCAGGTTCACAGCTAGTAAGTATTAAGTATCTGAGGCCAGATTTGAATTCAAGTCCTCCTGACTTCAAGGCTGGTGCTCTATCCACTGTGTCACCTAGCTGCCCCTTGTACAAATGTCTTGCTGAGGATTCTGTTGTCACCTGGATATTGGTACTCCCAATCTGACTTTTTCACCTCTTCTTGTATGAATAGTCATCAAATCAATGCTAGTATTGCTTTTGGAAAGGGCATGACAACCAATTGCCCTGCAATTACACTCACAAACCTGTAATTTCCCAACCCAAAATTCCCTTTTCTGGTGATATTTCACTATTTTTGTTGTCTCTCCCTATCAAAAGACAAGCTCTTGGTCTAAATATTATTTTGTATCCCCAGAGTGCCTGGTACATAGTAGGTGCTTCATAAATGCTTTGCTATTCATTCAGTTTATTAAGCACCTACTATGTGCCGGGCATTGTTTTGGGAGCTTTATATTAACTCATTTGATCCTCACAACAATCCTGGGAATTGTGTTATTATTATCCCCATTTTTCAATTGAGGAAACTGAGGCAGAAAAGGGTTAATGGACTTGCCCAGATTAACACAACTAGCCATACATGTTAGTCCCTAACATGTTCTAACACAGCTATACATATCAAGTATGTAAGCAGTATAAGCTACATAAAATGTACCCTTAATTCAGTTGGGGACAAATTCAAAACAGGTGCTGATCTACATTATCAGAGGTAATTTTTTTATCAGCATTCCTGCACCAACAAAATCAGTTTCCAGACCCTCTGAAAATCTATCTTGATGTTAAAATTTTTTATACTGTTCAAGAACTACATGGTACCCTGGGACAAAGCCACATTCACCCTACTCTAGTTACTGTCCTATATTGTATAATAAAGAACATCCCTTGCACTCATGATGCTGGAAGGATAGTGAATACTATTAAACTAAATCATTCTGCTAATGAGAGAACATTAATAACAAAGCTGGGTCAAAGATATGTAAGTCAAGTAAAATACCTCATATTCCTCAGTGATGAGATGATCTCACCCATGCTGATGACTTTTGCAAGATGGCATGTGAAAAACTGAGATGAAGAAAAGAAGAAAATTCTAGCACATATTTTGTCTAAACTGATTTAGTCATCAGGCTAAAATGTTAAATATAACAGTGATTTAAGAGATGTCACTTGACCAGTCCCTGAAAACTGTAATGAATGATACAATTTAACCAGAAACAGAAATCACCTCACTCTTTTTAAAAATACCTAACATTCTTTAGGAACTACCAGCTATTGACACCCCTTAACAAATACATGCCCAGTCTCCAATAAACTCAGCAGTATCCTAATCATTCTTTGCATAAAATTGTGGCGTTGACTTTAAGAGGCTCTGACTTCAGCTATATAAGCTTTAATAAAGTAATTTTATACAACTGATTCTCATAATATTCAAAGATATTACTCACAAAATCACAGAAGCTCAGAATTAATATGGAACCCAGTCATCAGGGGAAGAAAGAGGGGAGAAAAATCTTTGTGTCAAATCTCTCTCTTATTAGGGTATGATATCCAGAAAATATGGCATTCAACACAGAAATGTTTAAAAGTGAAAAACATTTCCCAAGACATAAGTGGTCAAAGAATATGAACAAACACTTCTTAAAAGGAAAGTTGCAAATGTTTAACAATCATAGAAAAGAATGCTCCAAATAATTAATAATAAGAGAAATGCAAATCAAAACAACTCTTCGATTTCATCTCACACTCAAAAAATTAGCAAAAATGACATAACATGGTAACAGAAAACAAAAAGGAGTTGAAATAACTATTGAAAGACAGATACAAAAATAAAACAAAACAAAATCTATGGGTGAAGCTATCTGGAAAACAATTTGAAGCCATGCTAAGAAAGTGACCAAAATGTCCATACCTTTATGTCCAAGACCCCACTGCTAGGTACATTTTTCTAGATCAAAAGTCGGGGGAAAGGTCCCACATAAACACAAATATTTGTAT
Source organism: Myrmecobius fasciatus (assembly GCA_023553655.1). Lineage (NCBI taxonomy): Eukaryota > Metazoa > Chordata > Mammalia > Dasyuromorphia > Myrmecobiidae > Myrmecobius > Myrmecobius fasciatus. The sequence continues at coordinate 241,936 of JAJPUD010000172.1, forward strand.
TTTATATTTTCATAGTAGCAAAGAACTAGAAACAAAGTTGATACCCAATGATTGAAGAATAGCCAGTGAAGGTGTAATATATGAATGTAATAGAATTTTATTACTGTGCTTAAAGAAATGATGAAGAAGATAAATATAAAGAATTATAAGATGATTTATACAAATTGATGAGAAGTGAAATAAGTCAGAGGTAGCAAATTTGTTGAACCTCAGGTATTAACAACAACAAAAAAAATCTACAAACATGTATAGCTTTCCAAGTCAAAATCCAGCCAGCCCATCATGATCCCTACTTAGAGTTTAGCAGCACCTTTTCTATTTCAGTTTGACATTACTAAGGTGCATTGAACCAACAGAAAAATATATAAAATAGCCATGATGCTATTAATAGAATGGAAAAGAACAAAATAATTGAAACTGAATGCTATAAATTATAATGACCAACCTTGGCCCCAGAGAAGAGATGGGAAAATATATCTCTCTTCTTAGTTTCTGCTAAGGTGTGTATGTGTGTGGTGGAAGGGAAGAGATGTGGCTATAGAACACTACAAATGCTCTCAAGCTTTTTCAAATTGTTATTTAGGTTTAATGAATGGTTTGGGGTTTTTTCACTTTTTTATTCTTTGTTAAAAGAGATTGTTCTCTGATGGGGGTGTGGATGAGGGTGGAGTACATTGGGAAATGTAGGTTATGCAAAAACAACATATCAATAAAAAAACCCACTTTTTTCCCCAAAAAGACCTAAAGGAACATTAATCCAATCATTACATGTAAAGGAATGTCCAAGTGGTTATTTCAGCCTTGAAGATGTTTTAGTACATGGGACACTTGATTAGGAATAAGGAGATCTTAGGTTTCAAATATTGTCAGACACATACTTGCTGTAGATTCCTGGACAAATTATTTAACTTCTTTTTGCCTCAGTTTCATCATTTACAAATGGCAGATTTGGACTCAATGACCATTAAAGTATTTTTCAGTTCTTGATCATTATCCTATGAACCTCAAGTGAGGGGAAAACCTACCATTTCATTTTCTGATCACTCTACTTTTGAGAAATTCACTCTCATATCAAGCCTAAATTTTCCTCTTTACAACTTGGTTTTATTATCTGAGGCCAACCTGGTTTTATCATCTGAGGCCAAACAACAAGTCTAATTCCCTTCAAAAACATGAAGAAAATTAGCACATGCTTCTTCTCTAGGCTACAAAAATTTTCTTCTCCAGGCAAAACATCCTCAATCTCTTTAACCAGTTCTCATATGGCATAAGTCTAAGGTTCTTCACAGTATTGGCTACCCCGTTCTGGACATTCTTCATTTTATCCATGTCCTCCCTAAATCGTTCAAGTGGAACATACTTCAGATTGTCAACTGAAGGTTAAGAAAGGGGCAGGAGCTGTAGGGTAAGAAATACAGGTGGGAGTCGAGGACAAATATCCAATAAGTAAAACTCCCCTCCCATCTCCAAAATGCCCACATATTATCCCCATAAACACAGTGAAGGGAGGGTGTTTTGTGATTCTACCCAAATAACTGTAATAGACAGATAGACAGAGCTATTCTGCAAAACTAAACATTTCCGTTAAAAAGCGTCAGTTAGTGAGAAAGGGATGAAATCATGGACTCTCTCCTGAATTTCAGACATCTGGTAGCCACAACTTAAATGCTAAAATAATAGTGGTAATTATGAGATAATAGCAATAAATGATGTTGGATTGTATGTAAGGGCTGTGAGGTTTAAAGATACTTGGTGAAAATTACCATTGTTGAGACCTGTTTAGAATTCATAATTTCTGATCAGTCAACAAAATCACAGCCCTTTGATAGAAAAATCATTTAAGCCCGCACAGGAAAGAAAAAGACAAGTCTTTCTTCAAAGATCATTAGTAAAAAGGGTCTAAAATTGTCTGGGCAATGAGACTGAATATTGTATAAACACTATATAAATAATCAGGATTTCCTTTAGAAACATTTAACCTTAAAAAAGAGAGAGTAATTTTTATAGTAAGGATTGCTCTGCTTAACTTTCCACTCCTCTTTCCCCTCAGGGACCACAAGTAGTTAACTAAGTGCTTTTAAACCACACTTTCCCTACTGGACTGTCCAAAGAAAACCTAAACATGTTTAAAGTACTGTAATTGTCTTTTAAAAACACTGTCTAAAAAAAATCTTTCCTTAATGTATGGTTTTACAAATTCTCTAGCAGGAAAAAGGAAGGAAAACCAAAATTTCACATCTAACAGCAACTAAAGGCAGAAAAATTATGCCTTTCAGATACCAAGCACTCAGTTTGTGACAATTCTGACCTATGAGGTCACTATAAAAAGACAAATGTTACTATTTCAGTTTTCACATGACAATAACTAAACCACTACATATGTTCTTAAGGGTTGTAAAGATATCCTCTGGTGGTTCAGCTCTGGGTAAAGTTACCTCATTGTCTCTCTCTCTTTCTCTTTTTTTTTTCTTTTGTTCAAAGAGCAGAAAAAGGTCCCTTATTTCTAATTACTTCAATATGTTGGTAAATGAAACTTACTCTGGAGCTGACAATCTATTCCATGGCCAACTTGGCAAAGTTTCAAGGAACAAAGCACAATCAAACCAACCAAGGACCTGTTTGTTCTAAAGAGGTCAGAATGAAAACTCCCTCCAAGCACTGCTGTCATGGAGGAGTCTCTCATGTGTCAGGCTCAGTGCCCTGCACATAGGATGCACTCAGGCACTGGAAAATAGGCTCCAGGTACAATTGGATGACCTTTGGAAAAAACTAGGAAGCTTCTGGGGCTTGAAGTAACCACTTGAATCTTGCAAGGAATCACAAAAGCACCCCAAGTATCTCAGAGATCGGTTAGTCAACCTTTCCAAGGAGTTACATAAAGATTCTGGAGATTGGGCACAAATAGGATTGAAGAAGCCAAGGGGTATGCCAGCCCCCATATTCCAGCAAAATGTCAGGGGGAAAATAAGGCATGCCAAACTTCATTGCAAGATTAGTCAAAGAACCTGACCAATAACAACACAATAAAGCCCAGGTCTAGGAGACCTGGAATGCCATAGGAAGCTAATAAATATTAATTCTAATAAAAATAACAACTAGCATTCACACAGCAGCTTAAGATTTGCAAAGCATTTTAGACATATTTCATTTTATTCCTACACCAACCCAATTAAGTAGCTGCCATGATTATCTCCATTTTACAGAAGAATAAACTGAGGATAAGAAAAATGAATTAATTGCTGACTATTTGACCTTCTTTTAGCTTGAAGGACAGTAGCTAGGACCTATTTATTAATATTCATAGAAATCTGGTTTAATAGAAATAATAAGCATTTACTAAGTGTTTACTGTCTTCAGGGTCCTGTGCTAAACACTAAGAATTTAAAGAAAATAATAAAGAGCCTCTGGCTTCAGGACTCCTTGTTGTTATTGTTGTGGTGGTAGTGGTGGTAATTGTAGTGATTATTGTCATTCAATTGCACACAAATACCATCCATGGAGTTTTCTTGGCAAAGTTACTTCTCCAGTGGATTAAGAAAAACAGAGATAAAGGGAGTTGCCCAAAATCCCACAGCTAGTAAGTGTCCAGGGCTGGTTTTGAACTCCGATCTTTCTGAGGCAGTCACATCTAACTCTCCAAGACACCATTTGAAGTTTTCTTGACAAAAAATATTGGAATAGGGTTTTATTAGCAAAGATGCTGGGGTAGTTTATGATTTCCTTCGCCAGATTATTTTACTAATGAGGAAACTGAGGCAAGGAGAGATAATTGACTTGCCCAGAGTCGCATAGTTAGTAACCACCTAATACTAAATTTGAACTCTGGTCTTCTTGACTCTAAGCCTAGCCTATCTACTGTGCCACATAGTTTCCTCAGGAATCTAACATTTAAACAAATAACTACATACATGCTAATAATTTGAGGAGTGACAGTGCAAGGGAATTAGAGAATATTTCTATAGATGAAGAGCCGAGTCCTGAAAGAAGCAAAGGATGTGAAGATATAGAAGAATATACTCCAGACATGGGGAGACAACCTTTGCAAAGACAATGTAGCAAAAGATTGAGTAAAAAGTTCAGGAAACAATAACAGGACAATTTGTCTAAAATGTAGAGTACATGATAATGAATAAGGTGAAATAAGCTAGAAATGTAGACTAAACCCTAAAATGAGAAAATGTAGGTGTATTCCTACCTTACCTCCTCCCTACCCAAGACAGCAAGCAATCCAATACAAGTTATACATGTACAATCCTTTTAAGCATATTTGCATACTCATTATGCCATGCAAAAAAAAATCACAAGTGGGGGAAAAAAAACTTCAAAAAAGAAAAAGCAACCAAAAAAAAGGTGAAAATACTACCCTTCAATCTACATTCAGTCTTCATACTTCTCTCTCTGGATATGGATGACATTTTTCTTTTTTTTTTATTAAAACTTTTTATTTGCAAAACATATGTATGGGTAATTCTTCAACATTATCCCTTACAAAGCTTTCTGTTACAAATTTTCCCCCCCTACCCCCCACCCCTCCCCTAGATGGCAGGATATCCACTACATGTTAATATACTTGACAAATCGAATATATGTATACATATTTCCACACATCATTTTTGTGCAAGAAAAAAATCAGAGAAAAGAAACACAATGCAAGCAAACATCAATAGAGAGCATGAAAATGTTATGTTGTGGTCTATATTTCACATCCCTCTCTCTGGGTGTATATAGCTTTCTTCACTGAACGATTGGAACTGGTTTGAAACATTTCATCGTTGAAGAGAGCCATGTCCCTTCAACAATGATATGTTTCAAACCACCTCCAATTGTTCACTGAAGAAAGCCATATACACCCAGAGAGAGGGATGCGAAATGTGGACTACAACATAACATTCTCATACTCCTTGATTGATGTTTGCTTACATTGTGTTTCCTTTATCTAATATATCATTTGTGTAGATAAGATTTTTCTTGCACAACAATGATAAGTTTGGAAATATGTATACATATATTCGATTTGCCAATATTTTAACATAATTAACATGTAGTGGATATCCTGCCATCTAGGGAAGGGGTGGGGAAGTTGGGGGGAAAAATTTGTAACGGAAAGCTATGTAAGGGTTATTGTTGAAGAATTACCCACGCATATGTTATGCAAATAAAATAAAATTAAAAAAAAAAGAGAGCCATGTCCATTAGAATTGATCATCATATAGTATTGTTGTTGCCATGTATAATGATCTCCCGGTTCTGCTCATTTCACTCAGCATCAGTCCATGCAAGTCTCTCCAGGCCTCTCTGAAATCATCCTGCTGGTCGTTTCTCATAGAACAATAATATTCCATAATATTCATATACCATAATTTATTCAGCCACTCTCCAATTGATGGGCATCCATGCAGTTTCCAGTTTCTAGCCACCACAAAAAGGGCTGCCCCAAACATTCTTGCACATGTGGGGCCCTTTCCTTCCTTTATGATTTCTTTGGGATATAAACCCAATAGAAACACTGCTGGGTCAAAGGGTATATACAGTTTGATAATTTTTTGAGCATAGTTCCAAATTGATCTCTAGAATGGCTTCACCAACAATACATCAATGGTGGATGACATTTTTCATTCCAAATCTATTGGAATTGTCTTGAATCACCACATTGCTGAGAAGAGCTAAATCTATCTCAGTTGTTAATCACATCATCTTCCTGTTGCTGTACAATGTTCAATTGGTTCTATTCTGCTTACTTCAATCAGCATCAATTCAGGAAAGTCTTTCCAGGTTTTTCTGAAATCAGCCTGGTCATCATTTCTTATAAAACAATAATATTCCTTTGTATCTATATACCACAACTTATTCAGCTATTTCCCAACTGATAGACATACAATCAATTTCCAATTTCTTGCCACTACAAAAAGAATTGTTATAAATATTCTTGCGCATGTATTGCCACTTTTCACCCATGCTTTTAATTCTTCCTCCTTTTTCTCCTCACAATAAACTGGAAGATCCTTCTTTGCCTCCCTACCAGTACTTAGAACAGAGCTCATAAAAAGGGCTGAATAAATACCTGACTGATTGATTCCCTCACTCTATATACTAAAGTTTTCTGCCTGAGCTGCAGCTCCTTTGTCTGTCCTATCACAACTGGTAGCTCTCCTTTATCCCCAAAATTTTTACCTTTGCATAAATAAATCCATATTATTTCAGTCATATCAAATTGAGCCTTCCTCTACACCATTATCTAATGGTATTATTAAGTATATTTGGAGGTGTTTCACCAGTATCTCTTCTGCCCATGCTGTTGCTTACAATTACTATACTTCAGGTCACCATATGGCATTTTGGAAAGAATGATTAATTCTCAGATATCACTCATCCTTTGCTCCCATTGAGCCCAAAAGGATTGAATGGTAGCAAATACTTTTTTGATATTCAATTTGGGGTGGCACTTTATTACCACTAGACAGTTAAGTGGCATATGGTATAAAGTGCTGAACATGGAACCAAGAAGACCTGAATCCAAATCCTCTCTCAGACATTTATGACAACCTTAAGTCAATCATCTAGCTTCTTAGCCTCAGTCTCCCAATCTGTGATAAAAGGATGAGGATATTGTGAAGTGCAAACAAAATAAAACACAGAAAAGAGTTTTGCAACTTGTAAGCAGCCATATAAATACTATCATTATTTATTTAATTTTTTTGTAACATAAAATAAGAAAAACATTTCCATAACAGTGTAATTTAAGAAAAAAATGATTTTACAGGAAACTGCAAATCCATTGCACATAATTTGCTATTCCTTTTAAATATATAATAAAGTTATCATGTAAATTTTTTTCTTCCCTCCCTACAAGAAACAACTTGGTGGCACAGTAGATAGAGCACTGGGCCTGGAGTTAAGAAGACTCATCCTCCAAGTTCAAATCTAGCCTCAGATGCTTCTAGCTGTGTGACCCTAGGCAAGTCATTTCACCCAGTTTGCCTCAGTTTCCTCGTCTGAGTTGGAGAAGGAAAAGGCAAACCAGTCCAAGATCTTTCCCAAGAAAACCCCAAATAGAAAATATGTAGAATTGGACAGGACTGAAAGCAATGGAACAACATTTACTATGATAGGAAAAAGTTAGACAATCATATAATTTGAACTAATAAATGAATAGCCTAAATAAACAGTTGTGGTGATAACCTTAGGAAAGTATAAGACTCAGAAAATGTCATCTAGACTATTAGGTAGATCTTCTACTAAAGATTTATTGAAAGACATAAATCACACAGGGGAGCAAAAAACCATAAATAGATTGTATGTAATCTAGACTGGTGGAGGAAGGCAAAGCGGAACCGAGCCAAGTGGCTCTAGAATAAGGGGTTTCATGTTCAAATCCACCCTTGACATTTACTTCCTGTATGACCTTAACCTCTGTGGACCTCATTTTCCTCATATCTGAACAAGAGTATTGGACTCAATGGCCACTATGACCTTTTCCAGATGAATCTCATTAATATGAGTAGCCACAGAAGTGGCAAAATCAATCAAACAGATTGGGCTCAGTGTCCTGCCCTATAACTAAGAATTATCAAATTTGTTGCAGTCCATTCTTATTCAATCAAGTTACACAATTTTATTCAAGAATTCAACAAGGAATCTGCAAGCCATTGCTTTGGCAACTACTCATTGTAGCTAGACTAGGCACCATGGACAATGCAAAACACATAGAAATAATGATTTTTTACATGAAGGAAGTTAAAGTCTTTGACAAATTACAATCAAAACACAGAACAATCAAAATATGAGATGATTTTGATTAAACAGCCATGAATATATGTTTTATCCAAGTAAGAACCAACTCTTTTAGCTAAAACTATATTTCACCTTGAACTTATTTTTTGATCTAAATCTTGATATTATGTGGCTGTCTTTCAGATTTCTGGTCTGTTCTGACCCCATCCAAAGTTCAAGTCTTCCCTGAAAGGGTAATCCAACAGAATATACCTTCCCCTTAAGGGTGGCTCTCTGAACTTCACAGAGTGACAATTAACAAAACGGTTTTCAGAGATCATTAGATTATCTTGCTTTCCAAGTAACATATATAGCATTTAACCTTTTTCCTTTTTTGGAGCAGATTCTCACTCTTAACCCCTAATTGTATTTGGTTGAAGGATAAGTGAGAGAAGAAGAAAGTACTCTAGCACAAAGGTTCTTAAACTGTGGGTTGTGATCCCATATAGGGGTCTTATAACTGAATGCAGGGATCACAAAATTACAATTATCAGTAAATGTTTGTATACCTATTTTTATATACCTTTATACAAAGGCCACATAAAAATTTCTTGGGCAAAAGGGGATTGCAAGTGGAAAAGCTTAAGAAGCTCTGTTATAGCAGATATGACACAAATATGGAGAACATTTTTTAGATAGATGGGGCTTTGTAGTACCACTGAAATTGTGCCATATAAACACTTCTGCAGCTCCTTCTTTCCATACTTCATCTACCATGCCCCAGCTCTTCAACCTACAATCTCACTGCAACATTTACATATTAAAAATACCCTCATAGCACCCACCTTTCAGGGTCGTTTCAAGTATCAATAGAGATAGAGATAGCATTTATAAAGAACTTAACATAGTGCTGGCACATAAAAAGTACTTTAAAATGCTGGTGAAGTTTAAATTTGAAGATATAGCCAATAATGACTCCCAGATAATTTGTCAAGGACATTAACCATCTTGACATCAAAAAGCATGACTTCTATGTGTTTTGCAATGTCCATAGCACCTAGACTAGGTACGATAGGTAGTTGCCAAAGCAATGATTTGCAGATTCCTTGTTGAATTCTTGAATAAAGTTGTATAACTTGATTGAATAAGAACAGACTGAAACAAACCTGATAATTCTTATAGACCAGGAATTGACTCTCAACCATTCCCCTCATATCCCCTTAATAGACCCTTAACCATTCCCCTCATATCCTGATGGAGACAGTCCTAGATTCTAAACCCAAGAAGCCAAGGAAAAACAGTACTCTCCAGACCTCAGTTTCTCAGCCATTAATCAGGGAATCAATCTTTATAGAATTGCTACTATTTCTGCAAATTCACCAACTCTAGCTGCCTCAACATAGCTACTGACAATAAGAAAAAATAAATTCTTGCCACCAAAATCCTTAACATTATCAAATAGTTCAACATCAGAAATAGATATGGTTTTTTCAGTAGAAAAACATCAAAGAAGATGCATAACTAGCTGCTTTGCTTCCATACCTGAAGGACCACAGACTCCTTTTCTATTTATTGTCTTCCCCTATTAGAATGTGTGTTGCTTGAGAAAGGGGACTATCTTGCTTTTCTATTTGTATCTCTAGTTCTTAGCACAGAGCTTTGAACATAATAACCATTTAATAATTTTTTTTTCATTCTTGCAACTCTGCTTTACTGCTATTTCAGTCATTTATTCATTCAATAATCATTACTATGTCTACAAAGTACAAAGATCATGTCAAGTACTGGCATAGTTGCATAATCTCAACCCTTGTGAAATTTATAATACTGATATACAAATCACACACATAAAAATATCTACTACTATTTGATAAATATATAATAATTCTAATACAGAATAGACGAATAAAATATTAAATGAAATCAGATGAAGGAAAAATTATTTCCAAAAGTGAGGTGTGATTCAGCTAAGACTTCAAAAAGGAAGCATCATTTTAAATTGGGCCCAAAGCATGAGTAGTTTCAATGTACCAGAAAGAATATTATCCATTTTAAGGCAGTCAATTATCTCATCATTGAGAAGGTTTAAGACAATAAATTTCCTTGGACAATCAACCTTGCTCAATAAACTGCCAGAGTCTAAGCCTTCTAAAACAAAAAGTTACAGGCATTTAATAAGCACCTACCTTGTGTCAGGTCCTATGCTAAGTGCTTTACAAATATTATCCCACTTAATCCTCATAAAAATCCAGTGAGTTATGTGCCATTATCATCTCTATTTTACAGTTGAAGAAACTGAGACAGATAGATTCTAAATAGCTTGCTTAGGATCACATGGCAAATAAATGTCTGAAGCAGGTCTTGAACCAAGTCCAGTGCTCTATCTACTGAACCACCTTACAGACTCATGAGTATCTCTGATGCTCTGGAACTTTCCATTTCTTAATTTTCTTTCTTTCTATGTGACTGATTCTGGGTATGCAAAATTCCTAGTTTTATACCTCGACTTTTTGTGATTCACTGCTCCTGGACTCAATCTACCTCCACAACCCCACTTCTTACCAACACCATCATATAGTCCTCTTTCAAAGCACCTTAAAATACCACTATCTACTAAGCTGCCCTCTTGGGTTCTTGCTCCTGTTTACAGATTGTCAATAGTTGTAAGTCCTAATTCCCCCACTAATTATGCTATTAAGTTCTTTATTGCTCAGTTTCTCAATCTCTCTCTCTACCCCCGCGCCCCGTGTGTGTGTCTGTCTGTTTTTCTGTCTGTCTCTCTCACACACAACACATACAAACACACAAACACACACAGATTTTAAGGATTTAGAGAAAAAAATATATCTCAAATAAGAGTGTATGTCAGTCACCACATTCTTGGAAGATAAGCAGAAGAATGGGTGGGGCATTATTTATCCTATTTTATATGAAAAAAATAAAGAAATACAGGCACTGAGCCAATATTAGAAACCACATCTCCTAGCAACCAGTGTGGGCTCTACCCACTAACCTATAAACCTCTACCATCTTCCCTAAGTCTTTAGGTCTTCTTAAATATAATTTTTCCCCTTGGAAGGAGTCTGAGACAAAACCCAAAGAGGTTAAGTGACAATCAGAAAAAAAAAACTGCTATTACTCAAAAATATATTTACTGTCTACTCTGTGAAGGTGGAGAGGGCATTACTAGGAATAACAAGCTGAAAAAGAGCCTCTTTGTAAAACTTTTCTTGGGAGTCCAGGACTGAACTTTTGACCACTGACCTAAGATAAAACATAAAAGGAAAAGTCTAGGATAGATATTTCAATGTCAAGAAAAAGGAGATTATTCTACATTTCTAGAGACCCTAAGGATATAGAAGTGTTTCTTTAAACAAATATTCCTTTTGTACATAGGTTTGTGTTCAAAACTGTTTCTCAGTTCTCTTAATATTCAGTGAAGATCAGATGACAACCCTTTCCAACTAAATGATGGTGGACCCAAACCTTGGAAGCATTTTTTGGTTCTTATTTTCTGATTAAATAACCAATCTGTTCACATTGATGGCTTTCTCACTGAAATCATCACCTTTGCTCAAGCCCTCATCAATTTTATTCTGTTATTGCCTGAGGAGAAAATCCCTGGGGAGGTAAAGGTAGTAATCCCAGAGATGTCAAACCCCAACCTCTGACTGAACCAAAAAAGATAAGAACCAAAAAATTTCACCAAATGAAAATATAATTGATAAATGTTTAACAAAATAAAAATATCACAATAGATAGATGATTTTACTTTATGGTTTTCTAAATAAAAATAAATTTACTGGGATTCCTTTTAGTTGACCCCATTGTTCTAGGTCACTGAGTTAAGTTAAGGCACTGAGAAAGAAAGTGGGGGAGGGTGGCAAGTATTATGAGTAACACTTCATACCGGTAGAATTCAAAGGTATGACTGGCATTTGGGTTTCACACCTTCAAATAATAGTCAAATCAGTCATATTAAGTGATAATAATCTCAAGGGAATAATTCTCCTGAAAGAACCATCATCTATGTGTTAAATCTGGGACTGCTTGATAAGCGGGCATTATCATCATCATTTTCACCAACATTTATATAGCTCTTCAAGAATTTGCAAAGTGTTTTCCTTGTATTATCTCATCTAATCTTGAATATAACCCTGTGAGATAAGTGCTATTATTAGCCCCATTTTACAGAGGAGGAAACTGAAGCTTAGAGAAAGTGAGTAGCCCAAAATCACACAACTATTTTGTTACTGGGACAAAATTTCAACTCAAGTTTTCCTGACTCCTATCTACTAAATCTATGTTGTCTCAAACAGATGCCTTATATGGGTAAATGACAATCTAAGTATCTGTGGCCAAAAATCAAGTAACTTTACTTGGGTCTCTAAAAACTATGATTCCAAAGCTAATGTCTCCATGGACAAGAAACTCTTCTTCCCAGTCTCCTGAGTAAACAGCCACTGGTTGTTTGGCTTCATCAGAGCACCAAGGATGAGAGAACCTGGTGCCACTCAGAGTTCATCATAACATTTCAAACCATTTTTCAAACCTCTTGGCAAAGCCCAATAGACCTTGTGCCAAGCACTTTTTCCCATTAATTTTTAAACCCTGGGGAAACTGAATCCGTATGTTTCTAATTCATTTACACTTAGCTCATCAAAATGCCATTTTATAAGAGTTTTTTAGGATCCAAAAATCCTTATGAGCTTTCTTCCCATATGCATATATATGGAAGAAAATCTATGCTACTTGTATTAAATGGGACTCAAATCCATTGTATTAGAAAAGCCACCAAGTTCAAATAGAGTTCTAAGTACAACAATAGAGTCTACACATCCCAACACCAAGGGATCCATACAATACAAGCCTATCTCAATAATCATTCCCAGGTAATTACCACTGCAGGAAGACAGAAATGGATACAGTCAAATCCATCGTGTTTAGACTATTGCTTTAGACATATCTGGAAATCTGGGGTCCCTAAGGAAAATACATAGAAAGGAGCCTCTTAGCTTTTCAAAAATAGAAAATAAAATCTGTCCAATCCCACTGTGAAGGACCTGCATTGTATGTTGAGGGAGAGAGAGCACATTAAGTGGTAGTTGTACTTCAGAAGAAGGCAAACAAAGATTTTTTTTTCCAGAGATTGACCTTCCTTGCTCTAACTCCAGCATCCTCTTCACTGACTATTTCCCCCATATAGAGCAGAATTGACAGCCTCACTACCTGTAGGGTCCAGAATTCCTCAACTAAGGGTTCAATGAATATTAAACCATCCCTAAACAGAGCTCCCAGCCTCTTTCTTCTGTACAATTAGCTGCAGCCTTGTTGGGTTGGGGGTGGAGGAAAGGTTCAGAGTTCCTTTGGTTGTGGAACTCCAGACCTTACCTATCTCTGTCCCTGTCCCTAAATGGACATTTCCTTTTCCCAAATAATCTTAAATTTATTATTCAAGACCCAGCTCAAGATCTTCCAGGAAACATTCCCAGGCTACTTTAATCCACAGTGACCCTCTCTTCATACTAAATTCATTCTGCTTTTGCTGACTACCTGTCCATTAATCATGATTACTTATATACCTTCATGCACAACTGTGCCCCAAGCTATTGCAACTTTAATTGATATAGAAAATAATTCTGTAATGGTCTATGCAAGCAACTAGATAGTACAGTAAATAGAGCATTCAACTTAAAGTCATAAAGTCCCAAATTCAAATCTGGCTCCAGCTATTTATTAGCTACGTGGCTCTGGACCAGTTATTTAACTCTTGCCTCAGTTTACTCATCTGTAAAACAAGCTGAAAATGGAAATGATAAATCACTCTGGTATCTTTGCCAGATGGGGTCACAAAGAGTCAGATACAAGTGAAATGACTGAAACAAGAAAAAATAATCTGTCCCTGTACTAGGGCAAAATTGGTATGAATTTGGTAGAAAAGAAATTTTTCTTTTGGCTTCCACTTTCAAGAGGCCACACAGGTCCTGGTTCACTTCAGAGAACAGTCTGTAGAGGGTAAGATTGACTTGAGAAAGAAGCCAACAAGAATGTCTCTATTCCTGGTTTGCTCCACTGGAAACTTAGGGGAATTTCCCTTTGAACAAGATCAGGAACTGTCTCTTGTTTGAGCTAAAATATCTCCCAGGAGGAGAGCTCCTTCACTCTGTGTATTGTGGAGCATATTCTAATCTATTTAACTTCTCTGATTTCTGTTTGCTATTAACTTGGATAAATGGATTTATTCACTACTCACAGTGTGTGATAGTTTTTGTGTACCTGGTATTTGATGTGAAGAGTATCAAGTCTTCAGATAAAGCATGGGGCACTTCTTCCCCATCAAGGAGTAAGGGACAAATAGATGGCATTGTAAATAAGATTGCTAGAGCTAGCACTAGGGCAGCTAGGTGGTGAGGTAGAAAGAGTCAGAAACACTCATCTTTGTGAGTTCAAATCTGCCCTCAAACAGTTATTAGCTGGGCTAGTCACTTAACCCTGTTTGCTTCAGTTCTTCATCTTTAAAATGAACAGGTGAAGGAAATGGCAAACCACTCCAGTATTTCTGCCAAGAATGGGGTCACAAAGAGTCAGGCATGACTAAAACTAATGAACAACAATAGGACCAGTTCAAGGTGGAGTCAGAAAGAATAGATTCACATCTGGCCTCACATATTTACTAGCTGTAATCCTGGACAAGTAACTGTTTACCTCAGTTAACTCACCTGTAAAATGGGGATGATAATAATATCTACTTCCCAAGATTATTGTGCAGATCAAATGAGATAATATATGTACAGCACTTAGCACAGTACCTAAAACACAGTGGACACTACCTAAATGTTAGCTATTGTTATTATTATTTAAAGATATTAACTTGAACCTAAAAATTATTTCTCCTAGACTGACAATATTTAGGGAAAGAATATTTGTCCCTAGATTTGTCTCTGAGTAGAGGAGAGTAGGCCAGTATTATTGCCCCAATCTTCTGAATTCCCTGAATTTATGAATCAAAGTCTCTTTGTGGAAGAAGCAGGGAAGATTCTAAAGCTATATATCCACATATTTCTGTGAACCACATTTAAACAAACTCAGATGGAACATGTAAGTTACACAGGTAACAGAGACCTTTTTGACCTGTCCTCCCTCATCACTTTTCCATTTTTCTTCCAATTTTCACCCCCCACCTCCATGTACTGTGATGCCATGATACTAGTCACCCTTCATCTAGCCACTGCAGCCATTTTCACAGGCTGTCCCTCATTCATGGAATACTCTTTTTCCTTAATTCTGCCTTCTGGCTTCCTTTAAGTCCCAGCTAAAATTCCACCTTCTCCTGAAAGTTTTTCTGGATCCCCCTTAATTCTAGGGCTTTTCCTCTGTTCATTATCTTCAAATGACCCTATCTATATGTAGCTTGTTTGTAAACAGTTGTTTTATATGCTGCCACTCCATTAAAATGTAAGCTCCTGAGGAGCAGAAAATGTCTTCTGCCTTTTTTAATATCCTCAGCAATTAGCATGGTGCTTGATACATAGTAGCCTTTTAATAAAAGGCTGACATACCTTACACTATTTTCTCTTTTACTATTATCTAAACCTTCTGAACAAAAATCTCAAATCACCCCTCAGCTAGACTTTAAGTTCCACAATACAACCACAATAGGAGATGCTCACTAATTATTGCCTAAGTGTGTTACACAGATGTAACTAAGTCATGGATCAATAATATGGCCAGAAAAATAAGAGACTGAACTGGAGAATTTAAAAGTCATCTCTGTGCTAATTACTGGGTTATGAATAATCTTAATTTTTTTCATCCAGAAGGTGCCTTTTTTTCCTTGTCATTCTGCAAATGAGAAAACTAAGGTCTACAAAAGTTAAAACTTATTCATGGTCACACAGCTAATCAAATATTCAAACTCAGGTCTTTCTGATCAAAATCAAGTACCTCATCTACTAAACAGTGTTGTACAACCTATAATACTGCTGAGTGCTGCCCAAACTAGATTAAAATGCTATTGAGAAATATTTAGCAAAATAAATAAAAATACAATAAAACATATAATACTACATTTTTAAATTGTCAATATGTAATGTGTAGAGATTCTAAGTTATAGATTAGTGAATTTCTATTTGAGTTTGACACCAAATAACAAAACCATATTGCTTCTCTTCCTCTATCAAGCTGCAAATAGCACTACTGTTCTTGGGGAAAAGAAAAAAAAATTCTTAAATGTGGTTAAGATACTGTGACCTGAGCTTTGGATGTTGTGGTTTTTCATGTGATGAAATAATTAAATGTCTTACAAGATTAGTGCCCATTAATGTGGTAAAATTCAAAAAGTTAAAATAAAGAATGGAAGCTTTGTGGATGCAGACATAGCACTTCTATAATGCTCTGTTTCCAATCTATCATGCAGCAACTTTGGAAACCCAAATACCAAAGTCTGGGACAAAGATGCTCAAAGGGGAAATAATTCTCTGAAATTTAGCTCTGCAACATGGAACCAAATTTGAATGCTGCTTATGGTTGCAAAACATTTCAATTCTCTGGCTAATAAGTGGCAACAAATAGTAAATGTCATTATAAAGAAGTGCCTGTTTGAAAAGCAGACATGCTTATCAATTCTCTGAAAGAGAGATTTTTTTTCTTATAGAGTACTGGCAAGAATGCTATATATTTTTCTTATCCATGAGAAAATATACACAGGTGTGAGAGTAGAGAAATGGCTATTCTTCTCATGGTTTGCTTTTTTTAAAGTCTATGTTATGTGAAAGAAAATATAACATACATGAAGAGTCCAGTTCTTTTTGTCCAACTAAGTATTATACATTTTATTATAATTCCAGTATGATATTTTTATGACTAAAAATTAGAGCAAAATAAAAAAAACTTTATTCATAATTAGCAAAATTCCAAAAACTGGTATTTTCATCACTTACTTCCCAAATTATTTCCATACTAGAGGTATCTCTATGATAATATCCAGGACTAGATTCTTCTCGCTCTATGTTATAATTTAAATATTTCATCTAAAGAACATGGTGATGTTTACAAGTAGTTTTCAGTCCCAAAATGGTACTTATTTCTACCTATGCTCACCCATCAATGTAGTATTCTCACCAGTGATGTATATAACACAATCTATCCATAATTGTCAGTCTCATTTTGATCTTGTTCATGTCTTCCTAAGAGATCTCTATAGAGGATATAACATGCCCATTTTGTTTGTTTTCCATTATTGTATATAAACTTGCCTATGTATATGTTGTACCCTCAGAAAAAAAAGGTGACTTTCTTGATGACAGGAACCATTTTTTCTTTTTGTCTTTGTAGCAGCAGTATTTAACATATATTAAATATTTAATAAATGCTTACTGAATGTAGTTGTCTAACTTTGCTTATGTATGGCTTTGATGGGTTACTTTACTTTTTTGAGGCTCAGTTATCTCATTGTAAAGATAGAGGGTTGGACTAATGATCTCTTCTGGCTCTCCTGTCCCAGAATTCCAATCTTATCTTTGGTCATCTCCTACCTTCTTTATCAGGTCTTCTGTCCACCTTCCTAATTCCTTCTCTTCTTCCAGTCATTCATAGTTATTTCTGCCAATTACTCCCTGCAGAGGTAGTCACTGATTATTATGGCAGCAACTGATTGTGTTTATATGTACCCTTTCTAAGGGTCATTTGATATTTAAAATTTTTCCCATCCTCAAAACTCTATTCAAGCATCACCTTCACCATAAAACTCTTCTTGTACAAGTACTTACCAAGTAATTCTCTACCTCCTATTAACTTTCACTGAACCTTGTTCATGTATTTCTCATGTTTTATTTTGAACTGTATTTAACATTCATGTCTTAGCTCTTCTATAAGCTATTTGAGGACTGATATCCTGCCCTGAATCCAGAACAATTAGATATATACTTATTAGCCAACCACTTTGTGCAAAGTAATGTGTAAGGATATGAGCATGCAAAGACAAAAAGTAACCCTCTGCCCTCAAAAAGTTTACATTCTATTAGAGGGATTCAACTTATACTCAGAGAAGTAAACACAAAATACTTTCAGGAGGAAGAAAGCACAAAAAAACTGGAGGAATTGGGATAGGCATTTATTAGCAGGTGACACCCAAAGTAAAGCTTGAAGGACGCTAGAAATACTGAGAGGTAGAACCATGGAAATAGTGCCTTCAAGGTGAGGGAGATGACTTTTGAAAATGCACAGGTGTTTGGAGATAACCTGTAAAGTTCAGGAGATAGTTAATAGTCCAATTAGGGGGGATAAGGGTGAAAGGGAAGGGAAGGGAGGAGAAGAGGAAAAAGAAGGAGAAGGAGGGGAAACAGAGAAGAAAATGAGAAAGAGGAAAAGGAGGAGAGAGGAGGAGAAGGAAGAGAGGGAGGAGAAGGAGCTAGAAGAAGAGGAGGAAGAGAAGGAGAAGAAGAAAGAGGAAGGAAGGAGGGAAGGAATGGAAGGAGGGATGATGGAGGGAGGAAAGAAGAAGAGAAGAAAAAGGAAGAGAAAGAACAACAACAAGAATAAGGACAAGAACAAGAGAGGGAAGGTGAGGGGGAAGAGAGAAAGGAATAAGATTAGGAAGAGAAAAATGGGAAGTGGGAAGGAAAGAGAAGGAAGAAAAAAAAGAGGTGTTGGGAGAGAGTGAAATAAAGGAAAAGGAAGAGGAGAAAGGAAGAGGAGGAAAGGCGGAAAGAATAGAGAGAAAGGGGGTAGGGAAGAAACATATTTAGCACTTGCCATGTTACAGAAAAGGTATACATAGAATATGGACAAGGAGATAGCATGCATAAAGAGAAGTATTGTAAAAATGAATCTTAAAAGGTAAATAAGAGCCAGAGAATGTAAAGTCTTAAAAGTCAAATTGAAGAGCTTACATTTTATCCTAGAGGCATTAAAAATCATTCAGTATGAAAGAGATATGTGGTTGATTCTGTTGTGCCTTTACGCAGGAGTTCGTAATCTGGGATCCATGAACTTGGTTTTATTCTTAATATTTTGATAACTATTTTGATATAATTAGTTTTCCTCATAATCCTATATATTTTATGTTAGGCATTGAAAAACATATTTCTGAGTTATCACCTATAAGCTTTCATCTTTCTGCCAAAGGGCTCATAACACAAAAATAATTAAGAACTCCTCTTTTAGATAATTATTTTGGTAACTCTGTGGAGGTTAGATTAAAGAGCAAAGAGATTAGAAGCAGGAAAACCAATTAGGATGTTATTACAATAGTTCAATTAAGAGATGCTGAAGACCTGAACAATGATCTGCTGAGTAGAGTGAAGAGAACAAATGTGAGAGATGCAGTGGATTAGAATTGATGAGACTTGACTGGCTATAAGGGAGAGGGAAAAAAACAACTAAAGTTGGTTCTGAGGTGTCTGGAAGGATTGTGAAACTCCCAACAGACCTAGTGAAATTTGGAGAAGATATATATTTATGGGAAAGATGATGAATTCAATTTTAGATATGTTGAATTTGATGTAGCAGCAGGCTAATGCAGGATTGAGATTCTAGTAAGTTGGATATAAATATGAGAGTCATCTATGTAAACCTAATAATAAACCCTATGGATGTGGATGAGACCAAAGGGCAGAATGTGGAGAAAGAAGAGGGACTAGAATAGTACCTTGAGAAATACTCAGGCTTACTTCACAGAAGAAGATTATTGGCTGAAGGTTAATTCTCCTAGTACTTTATAATGTCATCCATGCAGTAAATGTTTGTGTTTGTTAAATAAGTTAATCTTACAAATGCAAAGAGTCAGGAAAGAGAAAATTGGATCTTATTTATTGAACTACCATATGGAAGAGAGATTAAACTTAATCTTATTGTTAAAATGAATAAATGCTGACTGGGTGGGTGGTCGATTGGCCTCAGAACATCAAAATGGGAGCAATGGGGAGAAGGTACAGAGACAGATTTTAATTCAAAAGTTTCCCATCATTTAGAGCTATTGAAAAGTGGAATAAGTTGCCTTAGAGATAGAGAGGCTACTGCTTCATGCAGGTCTCTGGGCAAAGCTAGGATGACCACTTACTAGGATATACATCACTAGTGGTGAGAGTTGATGAGCTGGTTCTTGCTCACAAACAGTTTGAGTTACTTGGATTGTAGGAGCCCTTCAAATTTGGAGACTCTGATTCTGACGGATTTCTCTCACCTTACAAAACACACTTGGCTGGCTCTCTCTGAATGTCTGTCAATTCCTTCTACACATTTTTGTTCCTGTCTCTTTGGTGTGAATTATAGCGCTACCACCTCTTTGCAAGTTTCTTCTATTACTAGAGAATCACTGTGTGCTCTGGGGACAAGATCTGTGACATTCACATAAACAGAAACTGCAGAGTCACTACTCTATTCACTGTTCTGTCATATGGAGAAAGTACACCCACAAGTGGTCAGTTTCTGTTATTCTCTATGAATATGACAACATTCCAGTTTCTTTGTATCTCATCAAAATGCTACCATGGCTCTTTCTTATAATGTATCTGATGTAGCAACTCACAGCACTTACAGGTGATACAAAATTCCTCTAACAACAAATTCAAGCCTCTTCCCGCTCCCATCTCTACTATTATAAAATCCACTGGGCTCCTAAATACCTCCAAATTTCCATTTTATTATTGCAGATATCAAGCCTATCAGTCTGTGCTACCCAGTTAGCCAACAAACAAAATCCTTTTCTGTTGATCTGGAGGCAATAAGAATGAATATTGAATGTGCATCTAGGAGAAAATCTAAGCTGTTACCAACAATCAGCATTTTCACATAATTTGAAATTAGCCTCTCTGAAGTGCACTTTTGTTTAATACATGTTCTATTTAACACAATTTGTTTTGCTCTGATTCCTAAATTTTGTGTGCATCCAAAAAAAGACCCCCCATTGTGGGAATTCTCTTCATCAATACAGACTACCTACTTATAAGTAACTCTGTAAGTTACTATGCCTATAAGTAAGTCTGAGAAAGTGACCTTAGGAACTTATTAGGTAAGAAACTTGACCATTAATCCAATCAGCAGCACTTAAATCTAGGTCTTCCAGACTCCAGAATCAAAACTTGATCTACATCTGCTATATTTGTGTGTGTGTGTGTGTGTGTGTGTGTGTGTGTGTGTGTGTGTATGTGTGTGTGTTATATAATAAATGAAGTAAATAGAATTAAAGAAGGACAAATGGGTAGTGTAGGAGAAAGAGCATAGGACTTGGAATCAAGACTTGCATTCAAATCCAGCCTTAGATGCACTTAACACTTGCTAAATGTGTGACCCTGAGCAAGCTACTTAATATCTATGATTCTCAGTTTCCTCAGCTATAAAAATGGAGTTATTAATACTACTATTTGGTATTCACCAAATATTTTTGAAATGTGTCTCACCTTGCAGAAACACTAGGTAGCAGTGATGAAGTATATCCTTCAGTCCTCTAAGATATACTAGCAGCTACAATCAGCCTGCTTTTTCATCCAAAGAAATCTAAAAAACAAGAAATGAAATACTCATATTGAAACAAAACTTTCCAACTGGAACCTGTAAAGAGAACCTGTGTCATTATATTTAACAATGATATAGTTTCACCACCTTCTGGAGCTAATTCTTTGGGCCCACAGTGACAAAGACAACAACCCTTAGCTAGGAAATATATTGCACCCAATAGCAAGGATTCCACACAAATGCAAGGAACAAAGAAGGAAGAAAGGAAGGAAGGAAAAAGAAAGAAGGGAGGGAGAGAAGAAAAGAGGGAGAGAAGAAGGGAGGGAGAGAAGGGACGGAGAGAAGGGAGGGAGAGTAGGAGGAAGCTCATTAATATCATCAATAGCATCCTCCTCTTCCTCATTATTATTATTAGTTCAGTTCACTTTTTACAAAGCATTTTTCACACTTTATCTTTTTTCAGATAAAGAAACTCTCAATATTACTTACTACCCTTATATACAAAGGTCTCAACTAAAGCAGACTTTTTGTAGAAAGTTTAAGATAATGGCCATCAGAAATCTATTTAATCTTGAATCTTAGTGTGTGAGACAAGCATTGAATCATGAACGAACTTCATCAAGCAGTGAGGAAAGAGTTAATCCCCAATTCAGCCTTCCTGAGAAGCTAGGGAATCTTAGATGGTTAAAATATTTTAAAATTTAAGTTCCCCTCAGCCTGCATAGTTTTCTTTTTATTCAAACTTTTACTTTAATTATCTCTCTTAGTTATGGTCTCTGAATTTTTATATTTTCTTTCCTCTTGGCTAATTAGGTCTTAGAAAACACACTTTTGTGGTCTAGAAGTAGACCTGGTCAACAGGTGGGTAAGAGAAAAGAGGGAATCAGAAAACATCAAGGGTACCAATTAACATTAGCAATGGAAGCAAAAGGGACCAGTAATTAGTACTGAGGGTGTGGCACACTGAACTTTGAGGCCCATAAGGCCTAGGAAGCTCCTTGAATTAAGTTGGAAATTCAGTGATCTGGGTCAGTTAAAGTTAAAAGTCCTGAAGCAAAATGCACCTTAGAATAGTACTAAAAGGAGAAAGTGATGATTGGTAAGTTGATTATGGGTCAGCAAAGTCCAAGGCTACACCCTTCACAAGCCAATAATCATATGCAAGGTTAGTAATGATTTTCTTAATGGACTAAAATAAGCAACTATAATGTAGTGGGAAAGAACACTGGGCTTAAAATCAAAAGATCTGAGTTCATGATCTTGGTCTGCAAGAACAAACAGATGAAGGAACATGTTTTCCTCTTTTTGGTAGAAATGGAGGACTATGGGAATGAAATTTGTATTTGTTATCAGATGTGATCAATTTGCCTGACTAGATTGTTTAATATTTTTATTTTTTTTCAAGGAAAGATTATGTGATAGTAAGAAGCAAAAGTATCAGTATATTATTATGATATTAAAATGAACCGGGTTTTTTTTAAAGCAAGTTCAAGGGTAACAGAGCAAGTTGCATCTCTTCTCTGTACCTCAGTTTCTTCATCTGTAAAATAAAAGGATTGGTTTAGATAAATGCCTTTTAAAGTACCCTTCCAGCTTTAAATCCTATTAAAATATATTTTATACTATAATTTTACAAGTCCATATTAAGAAAACATGTTCTAGTCCTCCTGTATAATGTTTAACAAAGGTTTCGCATGAAATTTCACATTTATAAAACCCAAGGTAAATATTTGTTATATAACTACAGAAATCATAATAATAAATGCCTTACAAATAAGACTGATGAAACCATATTACCTAAATCAAGCCAATAGGAATGCAAAATTGGATAATATCTATGGGAGAATTAATTCAATATAAATGACTTTTTAGGGATCTGTCTATATTTCCAGTTTGTTAAATCAAAAGGAGCTAAGTGTAAGATCCTGAACATCAAAGAGTACCAAGGAAAAATAAAAATCAAAAGTATGTTAGGCCATCATCATATGGCATAAGAATAGTGATGCTTGTCTTTCATCCCCTTAGAGTTCACTTCTTCCCATTTATCATAACCCAACAGGAATATTCTGAATACTTTTTCAGATAGAGCAATGTTCAAAGAGTACACACACACACACACACACACACACACATGCATATCCAACCTAGGCCTTCTGCACCACTTTTGAATTCTCACTAGTCATACTTTATTAGAATTCGAGACCCACAAACTATACCTCAAAAGATAAATACATATACAAACCACAGTACTCCAGAGTAAAATCACCCCCTGACAATCCTTGGTATTCCCTCAAGTTGTGTGTTCTGAAAAAGATTGTTTTCATTTAGGGGAAATGAGCCTAGCTTGTTAGCAACCAAAAACCGGAGCTCTACTATGTAAAGCTAATCTCCTTTTTTTATATCCTCATGATGCCATCTATGTTTTTATTCTTGATGAGCTGGAAACAAAGTAACCAATCTCTCATTTTAACATGCAACAAAACACAAGGTCTCTTTGAGAAGTTATTGTGTAGACCACCCATCCATTCATAGAATTCAGACACAGCCACGGATATGGACATTTCTATAATACATGTGTAGGTGTCTTGGATAAAACATAGCATGGATGTAACTTACTTGGCATAGATGTAACTATTGTCAAGACAGAACAAACCAAAAATCTGCTAAAATTAATGGAAAACTGGCTAGATCAAAGGAGGTCAGCAAAGGGATCCAGGAACTAAGGAAGGATTCTGATCTGCAGGGACACCCTCCTCATATGGATACAAAGTTGTTTAAATGGAACATCTGAAAAGAATCAGCAGTGTAAGTTTTTTTTTTTCCTGTAATGCATACCAGACAAGTTTAATGGGAACTAAAACATAAAAATATTTTCATTCTGAAATAAAATTTTATATCTTGTTCTTTCTTACATTTTAATAAGTTCTAAAATTTAATTTCAAATCAATCAGATTTAACTTCAAACCAGTCAGATTTAACTTCCAATCATCATTTTAGTTGAATATGTTATTTGACTGATTTGAAAACTAAGATTTCGGGGGGGGATGATTTTCGTTGTGAAACATCCCACCCCAGGAATCATTCAAATGTTCACACAAGGTTTGTTGCTCTTTTTTCCACTTAATGGAGCAAATATTGTGTCGTTCCATGAAAGATTTTGGGCTTGAGATATTTAAAGTACCTTAATTGCACTGTCATGCTTACATAACATTTCACTGTAGATAACTTTGACAGGAAAGGGGGAAGAGAATAAGCATTTAGTAAGTGCCAGATGCTATGCTAAGTACTTTACAAATATTATTATCATACTTAATCCTGATAGCAACCTTAGGAAATAGGGTTTCTTATTATCCCTAGTTTACAGTTGAGAAAACTGAAATGGACAGAAACTGACTTGCTCAGAGTCACACAGCAAATAAATATCTGATTCTGAATTTGAACTCACATCTTTCTGATTCCAGACTCAGTTCTCACACAGAACTGTTACAGAAAATTTTGTGACCTATCAGGAAAAATGAATGGAGAAAAGAGAACAAAAAGTCTATCTTTCTTGCCATTTCTGCAAGTAACTCCCACCCATCTCCTCCCCAAAATGACTGCAAATATTGATTAAATTTACTGGGCTTCCAGTCTTTCAGCAGGATTTTTCTATAATATTTGCAAGTAAGATTGGCAATATACAACAGGCTCTCATGAGATATAAGGAATTTTAATTTTCTTCATCTTTAAACCATGGTATAGGGAAGACAAATTGACTAGTTTTTAGGGGGAAATATAAAATTCCTCTAAATTTACAATGCACCCACAAATTATGGTAGTTTAATCTTCTATAAATTCGGGCCATTGCAGAAATGAAAGCATCAGAGGCAGGCAGATGGTATAGTTAGTAGAATACTAGCCTTGGAAGCAAGAGAACCTGAGTTTAAATCTCTACTCTTGGACACTAAAGAGCTGTGTGACCCTGGGCACCTCACTTAACATTATTGCCTCCCAAAAAAGAAATGGAAAAAAATGGTAACAACAGTTTCCCATTCTCACAGTTAAACATTCTATACCTATCCAGCCCTCTCCAATGCACCAAGCACTCAAAAGTGTTTTCATTTTAATAGGATTACACTTTAAATAAAATTGCAAACATCCTGCTAAATTCATTTTTGTTGCTACTAAAATTGAGTCCATTGAAAAGGATAGTCTTTCTAAGGTCTAGGACTTACAGGTAGGAAAGTTGCATTTCACTAAACAACCACTGGTTGTTTTTTTGGTTTTTTTTTTCCACATCTGCTACAAAGTAGCAATCCCAAATCTCCTCTCCCTCCCCCCTCCTGCCCAAGGGACAAGCCTTATCAACCTTTGGGCTGGAGAAAGAGAGAGATCTGGAGGAAAAGAATGCTGGATTTTGGAGTCACAGAATCAGTACCACAGAATTTGAGTTGGAAGAGACCTTAATCTGGAGACTGAATGTGGATCAAAGCATGGAATTTTTACCTTTTTTGTTGTTTGTTTGCTTGTTTTTCTCTCTGTTTTTCCTCTTTTGATCTGATTTTTCTTGTGCAGCATGACAAATAAGAAAATATGTTTGGAAGAATTGCACATTGGATTGCTTGCCCTCTAGGGAAGGAGGAATGGGAGGACAGAGGGAGAAAAATTTTAAAGGTTTTACAAAAGCGAATATTGAAAACTATCTTTGCATGTATTGGGAAAAATAAAAAGCTATTATTTTAAAAAAGGAAGAGACCTCAGTCTAAACCATATATAAAAGAACCAGGGTTCAAATCTTGACTCTGTCATTACTATAGGTGAGACTTTGAATAAATCATCTAACATCAGTTTACTGGCTTTAAAAAAGAGGGAGGTTCAGGATCAGCTAGGTGGCGCAGTGGATAGAGCGCCAGCCCTGAAGTCAAGAGGACCTGAGTTCATTTCTGGTCTCAGACACTTAACACTTCCTAGATGTGTGACCCTGGGCAAGTCACTTAATCCCAATTGCCTCAGCAAAAAAAAAAAATAATTTTAAAAAATAGGAAGGTTCACCTACATTAACTCAAAGCCAGATGGCATCATATTTTCTTTCCATAATCTATTTAAGTACTAATGGAGTAACAAGAGCATTCTCTTTGGGCAAGTCATTTAATCTCTCTCTGTAAAATGGGAGATCACAGGTACAGAGAGTTAAAATTGGAAAAGATCTTATAAATAAGATGATCCAACTCCCTCATTTATAACAAGAACACCAAGGCTTGGCACAGTCAAGTGATTTAACTAAGACTATGCACACAGCACATGGCAGAGCTATGATCTGAACACCTAAACCAGCAGTAATGTTACCTGTGCCACTGCCTCCAAATGAGTGACCTCTAAGGTCTTTTCCAGTTTTAAATCTATGAACTGACTTAGGCAGATAGGTGGCACAGGAGACCCTGGAGTCAAAAGAACTTGAGTTCAAATCTAACCTCAGACACTTACTAGCCTGTGTGATCTTGAGCAAGTCAGGGGAGACCTCTAGGCAACTAATGGTCAATAGGAAAACACTGAGATGGGAGAACAGGAAGAGCCCCATCAGAAATCAACCTAAGAATGATGAAATATTATAAAAAATTATCTTCAACACAAAACAAGAGTGGTTATTTCAATTGCATGAGTTTATGCCAGAAGAAATGTTATTAGTAAAAGTTCTAAACAGTGCTTTCTGCATCAACCTTCTGTTACTATAAATGATATAGGGAACATGATAGGTACAAACCCTGCCCAGGGTATTGCTGCACATGCTTCCCAATCCAGAGTCTAATTCAAATGTCTTTATTCAGTGTAGGAAGCATTAGTTTTTCCATTTGTTGGCCCAGTCCTACAATGACATCATTAGTACTTAACCAGTTTCTAGCACTTTCTTATTAGGACAGAATGATGTCTACATTTTCTTAATAGGCACAAGACACTGCATTATGTGTTTTTGAGAAGAACCATTCAGTTTAACCTTTTCAAAATAAAAATTCCATTTATACCAAAAAACAACCATTACTTTCTGCCAAAAATCATATTGGCAAATTTGTCAAAGGTTACCTGTTGGCTAACACATTTTATAGTTTGTATGGGTTTAGCTATAAAGACTAAGCCTAGCTGCACCCAAGGGGAAAATGCATTTTTAAATAAGCTACACACACTCCATACTTTGACCCTGTTTTAAAATGTCTTTTTTTGCATCTTGTCCTTCTCCTCTAACCAATTCCTATCAGTAGTGGGCAGGAAAAAAATAAGTCATCTTTTTTGGGTTTAGTGATGTGACAATGTGTTTTAAGTTGGATATTTGAATTTTTTATAGTATTTTATCCAATATTTTATGCCTGAGGTATATAATGGTATAATAAAGAGATGGCTCTGAAACTAGGAAGAGCTGGAGTCAAGTTCTGCCTCCAACACAAACTGTGTGATCCTAAGTAAGTCATTTAACCTTACCCCATCCTCTAAGAAAAACTTTTAGATTCTAAGACTTAAAGTTTTGCAGAAAAGATGCTATTCTATAAGGAGTTTCCTCTGCCTAGAATTCTCTATGTCATTGAAATCACAGATCCATTCCCTTTCCTTATTATATACCCAGGCTTTGTGAGCCATTAAAATAACATATTTTACTCATCTCCCTCTAGGCCTATGATAATTTTTTTAATTTCAAAAATCTCAAAGTCATTGGGTATTTTTCTAAATTTAATCTGCATTATTAGCATTTTCTACATTACTTTGTTAAGTCTCAACAATCGATAAAACAAGAAACTCTGATTTATAATGTTTGCTGCGTTCCATACTGATTTCTCAAGGTATAAATGTCCACACTGAAAATTTAATAATCAGCAATCTGTTTTAAGCTGGCTCCAGCACACCCTGGGACCTTACATTGGGTATTTTTCAAAATTTTATTGGAGTACCAACAAAGACATTTAGGGTAAATATTTGTGTTTAAAGGTACTAAATAAATTGGGGGGGGGGTGGATCCACTAGGTGACATAGTGGATAGAGTACCAGCCCTGAAGTCAGGAGGACCTGAGTTCAAACCTGACCTCAGACACTTTACACTTCCTAGCTGTGTGACCTTGGGCAAATCATTTAACCCCAATTGCCTCAGCAAAATGAATAAATGAATGAATGAATGAATGTATATATTTGATTTGTCCCTTCCCTCATCTTTTAGAAGGAATACCAGAATTTATTCCTTGTTCAACTGAATTTTTCAACAAAGCAATTCCAAATTTATTTATATGATTTATTATATATATATATTATCATAATTTACATGATAATATAATCATAAGACTCATCTAGTCTTGCAGTGGGAATATAAGCTTCTAACTGGTGCCCATAAATTTCAATTCCATCTAAAAAGTTTTAATTAAACACCTACTATATGCAAGCCTATACATGAAATCCCATATTTTTAAAAGTAGAAAAGACATTCTCAATGCATTTGACAAAGCATGGATATCTATCTTAGACTTTAGAAGGGTTGAGTACAAAAGTTATTGAAAATAAATGGGATAGGAAGGGAAAGAAAAATAATCATCTTTCTTCAAGAGCATGTGCATACTCTAGAATTTTCAGCATGCTGATTTATCTCCTAATTAGTTTCCACCACTTAAAGAAAACATTAAAATTATTCATTATTGGAGAAACAAGAGACTTGCTAATAGACTTGTTTTGTAGCAAGAGAGTGCCTTCATGCTGTGGCACATAGTAGGAACTGATGATGGAAATAGTGCTTTGGGGTTCATCCTACCAAAGCAAAAGCTCCTTTGCTGTCATTCACTGTCTTGGGATAAACAAGGGTCCTTTGTTTTAACCACCAACAGGATTTTCTAGGTTAGCAAAAGAATATAGTGTTTTAAATGCATTGGGGGTTAATAAATTTCAATCCTTCATGACAGTAGTAAAATTCTATCTTCAAAGTTGTTTAGGAGGCAATGGGGATTTTTCATCCATGGAAAGCCAGAACTTTTTTAGATAATAATGCAGGAAAAGTATGCTGAATTAAGGACGATTTCAGAGAGGCCTGGAGAGACTTGCATGAACTAATGCTCAGTGAAGTGGGCAGAACCAAGAGATCGTTATTCACGGCAACAACAATACTATATGAGGATCAGTTCTAATGGACATCACTCTCTTCAACAATGAAATACTTCAAACCAGTTCCAATTGTTCGGTGAAGAGAACCATATACACCCAGAGAGAGGGATGTGAAATGTGGACCACAACATAACATTTTCATGTTCTCTATTGAGTTTTGCTTACATTGTATTTCCTTTATCAGATTATTCTGTCTTGTAGATGTGATTTCTCCTGCACAAAAAATGATGAAATAACTATACATATATTCAATTTCTTAAGTATTCTAACATAATTATCATGTAGTAGATATCCTGCCATCTAGGGGAGGGGTGAGGAGTAGGGGGGAAAATTTGTAACAGAAAGCTTTGTAAGGGTTAATGTTTAGGAATTACCCATACATATGTTTTGCAAATAAAAAGTATTAATAAAATAAATAAATAAATAAAAAATTAAAAAAAGAAAGTAATTTAGAACCTAAAAAAAAAAAGAAAAATATGCTGAATTATAAGTGGAGTCATTATAACAACATTTCACTTTAACATATCATATTTTTGTACTACCATGCACATGCATGAGATTTGGTGCACATAGGTGACTTGACAAATGGAGAATTGCTCTCAAATACTCTTGCAAGTGTAGTTAAGAATAAATTCTTCTGAGTTATTTGTATGAAATGGCTAAGGCATTGGTAGTAATTAACCCTGGGGTATAAAATACAAATAGATCCACAACTGCAATAAATAATCATTTTAAAGAAAATTGCTTTTGATCGCTCCCCCCTCCATAAACTTTTTTAAAAGTTCTATTCACCTAGCCAAGGAAATCATTCATTTCTCCATCTACAGCGTAATAGCCAACAGCTGATCTCAATCAATCAAAACTCTTAGTGATATTAAGATAGATTTAGAATTTGTCTTAAATAGCAAGTCTAAGGTGATTGGCAACAAAACTAGAATGGAAAACTTTTTTTTCTTTTTACAAATGTATACAGAATAAACAATACGCTGGGGACATAATTTCAAGGAGGAAACATAACAGTAAAATTATAAAGACTGCTTTTGCAATGATGACAATTACTTTACCGTTACAGCAGCCAGAGCAAAAAAAAAATACTAAAGAACATTTCTTGTAGTTAGCAATAAGAATATGTGAATTAAAAAAACTCATACCTCAGGGAAAGGGCCAGAGAGGAAAGGAAATTCAATTTTATATTTGTATCAGTAAGCCCTTATGTTATTGTTCAGTCATCTCTGACTCTTTGCTAAAACAAAACAAAACAAAAACACCAAATGGGGTCTCAAAGGTACTAGAATGGTTTTCCATTTCCTTCTCCTTTTCATTTTAAACAGATGAGGAAACTGAGGAAAACAGTTTTAATGACTTAGGTCAGACCTATGTCAAATTAGATCTGAACATGAGAAGATGGGTCTTAGGAAGTTTACGGTCTCATTTCTCTATCAATTGTGCCAACTAGCTGCCCCCAGGACAGCAACAAAAGGAGAGCTGAAGTCATTACAAAAAAAAAAATAAGTCTGAGAGAACATGAGTGGAAGCAAGAGCATACACTCACTTATTTGGTCTGATTGTATATTTATGCAATATCATTTCTAAAGATAATTGATTAATTTTCAACTTTACATTTCTTTAAAGTATTTGACCCTCTCCAAGCCATTCTTTGTAGGGCTACCAAATTCATTTTCCTGAAGCATAATTCTGATTATGTAACTCCCCTGACCAAAAAGCTTCCATGGTTCCTTATTGCCCAGGATAAAAGAGAAATCTCTTCTCTGTCTGTCACTTAAGGCCCTTAACACTAATTTTAACCTATCTCTGTCACTCACTTACACTATGCTTTAGCCAAACTAAATTAATACTCAACATTTCATCTCAGTCCTTAAGTATTACCCACTAAAGGGCTGAGCACTGTTTGAAACACAAAGAAAGCTAAGACTGTTAGCCTTATGGAGCGTATAGTCCGGGATGAGCAATGAGACACATACAGAAATAACTATAATGAGGTAGGACATAAAAGTGCAAAAAGAAAGGTAAATATTGATTGTTTCTGGCTGAGAGGCTCAGAAAGTGCTCCTTGGGGGAGAGGTATTTCAGTGAGACCTTGAAGAAAGAGCAATGATTGCAGGGGAATAATAGAAAGTGAAAGAACATTATTTCTGAGGGAGATAACTTTGCTTTTAGCTTCAGGGTAGAGGGTGAGCTGGCTGCTTCTCTCCCAGCACCACCACCACACCTCACCCCAACTTATGGTAACTCTGATTCTTTTTTGTTTATTTTTTCTTGATGGCAGGTGAATAAGTATTCTGAAATGGAAGCGTCTGGAAAGAAGGAGAAAAGGCTATTATGGGAGAGGGGAGAAAACAAATTTAAGAGATTGGTAAAATAAAATGGCAAGGATTTGGAACTGATGGCTACTGTGGAAGCTAACAGAGGTCAAAAATAACAGATCTTAAACCCAGAATGATGGGGGAAATGGTCAAATACAGTCAGTCAATCAATAAACATTTACTAAATGATTGTGTTAAACACTGAAGATACAGTGAAACGCAAAGACAATCCATGCCCTGATAGAGCTCATATCTTCATAAGGAAGCCAATTGCAAACAAGTATATACAAACATGTTTTATACAGGATAAATTGAAAATAATCAACAAAGAGAAGGCACTAAAATTAAGGGGGATTAAGAAAAGTTTCTTTTGAAGGTGAAGTTTTGGATGGAATTTGAAGGAAATCAAAGAAGTCAGGAAGACAGGACAAAAAAAAAGAGAATGTTTCATGCACAGGGGCAGTCAATGAAAATGCTCAGAATTAAGGAATGTAATGGCTTTCTCAAAAAACAAAAACACAAAGGAGGCCAATGTCATTGTATCAAACGGAGGATGTAAGAGATAAGAAGACTGAGTTGGAAAAATGAATGGGAGTTGGAAAATCAACCATAGCAAATACAGATTGCTTATTGGAGTAATCCAATTTGGGGATTTGGGGGATTTTTTTAACTCCAATTATTTGTGTAATCCAATAATTTCCTTATTAGAAGTGAAAGGAATGAGGCATTAAGACTGTAGCTAGAGCTGTGCTGCATCAAAATCTAGTGAAAGAGGAGAGCTAGATTGCACAGTGGATAGAGCACCGGCTCAGAAGTCAAGAGGACTTGAGTTCAAATTCGAATTCAGACACTTAATACCTTCTAGCTATGTGACTCTGGGCAAGTTACTTAACCCCAATTGCCTGAGAAAAAAAATCTAGTGAAAGTGTTTTAAATGACAGAAGAAACCTGAGTATATTTTAAAAGAACTCTTGAAAAGGAATAGAGAAAAGAAGATGAATGAATGCAGAAGTATTTGAAGAAGGCTTTCAATTTAATTATCAATTTCACACTAATTTATAGCAACTTGGACATTTGTGACCTGTTTCCAATTTACTAGAAATAACTGAATTCTTTAAGGGGATTAGTTTTCCATAAGTCAATGAGAAGTTCAGATTGGAAATATTGTCCAGTGTTTTGCTAAGGGTTTGGCAGGTGTGACTATGGTGATTAGCTAAATCCCTGAGGGGACAAACTTTATGCTTACTTTCAGTTATGGTACTCAAATACAATGATGAGGCCCTTCTGGAGAAGTTTCAAGTAGATCTGTACTAAAAGTTTCAGAAACCGTGCTCATTATCATAATAAGATGAGAGGATAGTAAGAACCTGTCTTCATGTATATAAGACAAAGGTTTTTTGATTCTTGATATAATCTAGGCATATATGCCATTTTAAGCAATATTAATAAACAATAATTCAGATTTATAAAACTAAAAAATTAAAAGGTGATGATTCACTATACAAAATATTGACTGTAGAATTGTTGAAGTGCTAAGCTTTCCTAACATATTTTAAATTATTCTACTCACCAAAGTCCAATTTAAATATATTTTTTCAGAAGTACATCAAAAGGTATGCTGACTAATGGTTATCAACCAGCTTTCCAGGGGAAAAAATGCACATAGGCCCACTTTAAAATTTAATCCACATTATTAATATCTTCATTTCTTTCTTAAGTCTAGAAATCAACAAAATAACCCTGGTTTGTATCATTTGCTAATTAACAATGTGTATATATATATATTCACCTTGAAAGGATTAACTATCTATTTTCATTGGCCAGATTCCAACATACCTGAGAATCTGTTCTATCTCCTGCCTAGTAAGGCAGGTTCTCTCTTTCTCTCAGGTTCTATCAAGGTTTTCTTCCTCTCTATACATATATTTTCTCTTTGGGCAATCTCATCAGCTCCCAGGGATCTAATTATCAGCTCTATGCACTAAACACAAAATTATAGCTAATCATTCATGTGAACTCTAATCAATGATAGATTGTCCTACTTCCCCAAGAAAAAAGAAAAGAAAAGACACATTTGAAACATTTTAAATGCACAGGAGAGAACAGAGTAAAGTTTAAAATGAAACACAGACAAGCAGGACAGCTTTGAAAGTAACATGTTGAATTCATTATAATATTTAAAAAATAATAGGTACATAAGAGAGTCATATTTTCATATATAGTCATTTTTCTGTTCTATTTTGTTTATATATTTTTGGTTTTTGGTTTTTTAAGTTCAAAAAAATTTTGTGTTTAAAATGAGAAAGATGAATTACTGTTATCATCTCCAAAATGTTTCTATATTTTCCCAATATCTAGCTAGTTATATAAAAAAATAACATATATAGAATGAAAGATTATATTAAGTAAAGAAATTATATAATAAACCTCTAATTTCCCTTTATTTTATTCAATTGGTGTAGACTTAGAAACAATTAGAATTACCTTGCCATGTTTGTAGGAGAAAGGGAGAGATCAATAGAACAGAAGAGCAATGGGATTGAACATGGATGAGCAAAAAGAGTGCAATAAATGTGGTCATCAGATTTGGAATCAGAACTGGGTTCAAATTCTCTCTCTGATACTTAGCTGTGTGATTCTGGGCACACAGATTCTTGGAATCACAATTTCCTCATCTGCAAAAAGATGGAGTTGGACTAGATGTCCTCTCAGGTCCCTTCCAACAATAAATCTATGATCCTATGATCCCTGGCATAAAATCAGTTCCATCTGGGAGTATTTGCAAATTTAATGAAAGTGTTGGGAATATTAAAAAAGCAACATCTGCAAAATATATTTTCTATGTATTCCCAATAAAAAAAGTGGTTTCTATTTGGTGCTGATACACTTTGCAGTAGCTTTTTCATTTGTTCAAGTTCTCTGATAGTGAGTTTTCTCAAACATCAGAGTCTCTGGAGGGAGCCCATCAAATGTTGAAGGATCATCACAGTTTCAAAGTGAGAGAGTAACTCGCAGATGCTGCATCACAGATCATTAGCAGGATTTTGTTTTATGTGATTTTGAAGGTGAAGCTTCACCTTTTTTCTGCTTCTGATTTCCTAAATTGGCTTCTTTTCCTTCTCTCTTTTTTGACTCTCTCACCTGACCCTAAGGTCACTTAATACTCTTTTCATCTTAAAAATACCCCAATGGAGAAGTGTGCTAAGGGGTGCTGTTGGGACAGCTCCAAGCTGAATACCTCCCACTCCCAACAGTCTGGGTTCGTTTAACACCCTGGATTCTTCTCATTCAGGCATTTCTCATGAAAGCTAATGAACGACTCCTTTTGAGACTAGAGATAACTGGTCCAAGTGCATTATGTCAAGAGCCTGTAAAGTGAGGTATAGGCCTCATACAGAGCAGCTGAATGTTGGTTTTAAACTCCAGGTTTTTTCTGAAGGCAGGTTTTCCAGTTTGTAGGCTATAAGAGAAAAGTTGGGAGAATCTAACTTCTTGAAATAATGGCAGGGATACAGATTGAGAGAATACCAGCAGTCAAACTTGGCCCAGAAGCTTGATAATTAGAAGGAAGTAAATAAAAGGTCATCTTTTGCCTACTTTACAATTAAGGTAATCCCCCTCATAATTAAGATAATCACAGAAAATTCAAACATCTCAACTTGATTAAAGTAAATTATGTATGAATAAGACTAATTAATTTGAAAGGATCAAGAATCTGATGGTTCACTGTCTTAAAGAAGGGATAGAATTTGGAACTCAAAACTTTTTTTTAAAATGTTAAAAATTTGTTTTAACATAATTAGAGAAAAATAAAATATAGTATTTTTAAAAAGAAATGCATAAAAGAAAAATAAAAGAAAGGCTCAAGAGGGTTTTGCTTTCATTGAATAAAAGCTGACAACACAGGAAATACCTTATATAAGAATCAGCCACATGTCTAAGTCTATGTATACTACAGCATGTCTATCTGGAATCAAATATTCTAGTAGCAAGTGAGGGAACTGGTGATCTGATCTAGCAATGGAGGACTCCCACAAAGGAAGTGACTTCAGAGAGTAGCAAGGGAAGTGAATTTTTCTCTCCCCATTCCCAATAAGATCCTGTGAATGGCAAAAAGTCTAAATATGTGAGCTGAGCTTATACTACAGACATTAGCAATATGCTTAAAATGCAGTGGTCAATGAAAGTGTATGTGTAAGGAGGTAAGAAGCACACCAAGTCAAAATTAGATACAGAGAAGAACAGCAGGATTCTGTGAGGGCACCAACCCAAGAAGTCCAGTAAGAGTTCAACTCAGGACTCCACAAAGAAAAAAAATTACTTCTAGTAATTGGAAGCCTTGGGTTTACCCTCGAGCCACATATCCTAAGTCTGAGCCCACTTTGCCCAGGGACCTTGTATGTACAAGAGTCAAGAGCACATCTAGTTTAAGGGGAAACTTCTGTATTAACTGTCACTGCTACACTTGCTTAATAAATACCCAGATGAATGGCAGGAGGAACATCATTAGAGCACTCTACCCCCCTTTCTTATCCTAAGCCCCTGATCCTCTTCCCTGTTGCTGGAGCATTCCAAAACCCTTTCCAAAAGGCCAAGCAACAGGAAGAACTGTAATAGCAGCTTTCCCTTTTTGTATCCACAATGTTTGGCACATGGTAAGCAATTGATAAATATTCATTCACTCAAAACTAATTTACTCAATGAAGGTATGCCTGTGGAAGTTCTCAAATGATAGTATTAAATAATCCAAACTGGAGAATTACTCCTAAATAGTAAGGGGAGAAATAAGCATTTCCCTTCTGAGCACCTGGTCCTAGGCTCATTTTACAGATGAGGAAACTGAGGCACACAGGGCTAAGTGACTTGTCCAATTCATACAAGTAGTTAAGAATCTGAGGCTAGATTTGAACTCTGGTCTTCCTGACTTCAAACCTGGCATTCTATCCATTATGCCACCTCAGTGCCAGAAACCTCTAGGAGTTTTCTGCTGACAAGGAGATAAAATACAAACCTCTTTGTTTGGCATTTAAAGTCTTTTTTTTAGGCTCCTGATCTTGGAAATACAGAAGCAAAGATGTAAATGGAAGAAGGGTAAAGTTGCCCCAAAGGGGGTACTACCCTACCAAAATTACATTTTAAGGTCAAAAGAAATTAGAAGATTGGGAGGAGGGAAGCTTTAAACATACTATCTTTCATTTGCTTTTATCATCTTACTGTTTTTATTATTTTAAAAAAAAACAACTAAATTTCATAGAATGGCCATCCATATAAATAAAGCTTTTAAACAATGCAACATGACAGTGTGAACACTCAGGCCAAGAACCTTTCCACTTTTTCTCTAGTGTGAGGAATAAATATAGTAATACTGCCTAACATTCCCAGCTCCTAAGTATTCTAATCTCCTTGTCGTCTCCCTTTCAGTTCAGTCATTTTTCATTTGTGTCCAACTTTTTTGTGATACCCCATTTGGGGTTTTCTTGGCAAAGATACTGGAATGGTTTATCATTTCCCTCTTCAGTTCATTCTACAGATAAGGAAACTGAGGCAAACAGGCTAAAGTGACTTGCCCAAAGTCACACAGCTAGTAAATACCTGAAGCCAAATCTGAACTCAGGAAAATGAATCTTCTTGACTCCAAGCCCAACACTCTATGAACTATGATGCCACCTAGCTTCCCCCTTGTTGTCTACTCATCACCCAAGGGTGCTATGATTATTCTTATCTCTAATTGCTATACTAATTAATACTATGGCTATATAGTAATACTATGTTTTTCTTTTTGCTATTCTTCCTCACCTAAATACTCTCCCTTCTCTCTGCCAACCTAAATAAAACATTTCCTTACCCACGAGTTCATGTCACCTAGTTACTCAAACATTTCTATCTCCTCTGAATTTCCAAAGAAATTCAAGTCTACACTACCTAACAACATACATTGTTTTCTAATTATTTCGTTATGTTCATTTTGTCTCTCCAACTACATTGCTTGAAGATCCAGAGCAGGACAAGACTATTACTTCAATATCTTTGATATGTCCCACAATATGTTGCCAGGAATACAGTAATGATTCATATTCTTTCTGGTCTTGTTACATCTTTGAAAACTCAAAAAGCAGTTTTCTAATCAAGTGGAGGAATAAGCAGGAACCAGAGTCTTTGCATACACTACTACTACTAAGACAATGCTGAAAATATCAAAGAGAAGAAACTGATTAAAATACAAGTAATTTTAAATACACCAAACTATCAAAATGAATGCTGCCCAGATACATTTCTTTTAAATACTAGGAACGATTGAAACAGTTAAGTTTACTCAGAAGTAATGTGGATCAGAGAAATCTGAAAAGTGTCCTGCAATGATTAAATGATGCATTCAAAGGAGTGAAGTAAGAATTAATATTGGAAAGAAAACATTTTTTTTGATGAACAAATCAAAGAAGCCATTAACTTTTATTTTAACTATGATTAATTTTAGAATGGCACTGATTCTAAAATTTGAGTCATTTGAATCAGAGGAGCTAGATTCAAACCCTGTCTCTCATACTTGTGACTAAGGGCATCTGACCCAGTGAATAAAGCTCTAGGCATGGAGTCAGAAATTTGCATTCAAATGTGACCTCAGATTATTATTAGCTGCATGATCTTGGGCAAGACATTTAACCCCTGCTTCATTTTCCTTAACTGTAGAATGAAGATGATAATGGCATCTTTCTCATGGGGTAATCGTGAAGATCAAATGAGATAATATTTGTGAAGTACTTAGCAAAGTAACTGGCACATTTGGTCTTCAGTTATTTTTCAGTTGTGTCCAGGATTAATTGACTTGCCCCAGGGTCTGCCTAACTGAAGATTTGGCACTTTATCCACAGTGCATCCTTTGGTATTTAAAGCCCTTTCTAGTTTTTTGGCCCTAGAGATATAGAAACAAAAACGAAAAACTTCCTGCCCTCAAGGAGCTTACATTTCACTGGGAGAAACAAAATGTACACATAAGTAAAGGTAAAAATATATTCTAAGTCCATACAAAGTAAACTTTTTGAGGAAATATTAGCAACTGAGAAGATCAAGAAGGTCTTATAAGAAGTGGAAAGAATATAAAACCTACATTTCCAAGGTGTTAGAAGTTTATTTTCCATCATGGACTTTTGATTTCAATCTAGGTGGATTCCTTCCTGTTCTGCAAACACAGTATTCTATTTTCTGTTTCACTGTATTTTCAAAGACTATTCCTCCATCTCTGGAATTCCACTCTCATTCACCCTCATCACTTACCTCTGCCTCTTGGAACCCCAGATTCCATCAAAATTCAATTCAAATACCAGCTATTTCAAGAGAATTTTCCTGCTTTTTGGTAGGGAAGGAAAGATCAAAAGAAGAAAAGGAAGGAGGGAGAGGACATGTACATATACACATATATACATATAAACATACATATATACACATGGATAAATTCATAGATTAAAAAAACTTCATAGCTATTTTATACTTTTATATGTGTGTACATATTTTCTCTATTATAATGCAAGCTCTTTCAGGGAAATAATTTTTGTCTCCAATTCCAACAGCTAGAATACAGTTAGGTACTTAATAAATGCTTTTCAAATGTATCTTGCCCAAGATCACACAGCTAATAAGTAGCAGGACAAGAATTTGAATACAAATCCTCTGATTTAGAATTCTAGGCTTTTCCTTTTATGCTAAATACCCTCCCAAATAGGAAAAAAATTAAATAAAAAGAAAAAAACAAGCCAAGAAAAAAAAATTCAGATATGGATAATAGGACAAGTCACAGGAAACTCAAAATTTTACAGATATCCTAAAAAAATTTTTTTTAATTTTATTTTATTTGCAAAACATATATATGGGTAATTCTTCAACATTAACCCTTACATAGTTTTCTGTTACAGATTTTTACCCCCAGCTCCCCACCCTTCCTCTAGATGGCAGGATATCCACTACATGTTAATTATGTTAAAATACTTGGCAAATCGAATATATGTATACATATTTCCAAATTTATCATTGTTGTGCAAGAAAAATTGTATCTACATAAATCAGATAAAGGAAACACAATGTAAGCAAACATCAATCAAGAGTATGAGAATGTTATGTTGTGGTCCACATTTCACATCCTTCTCTCTGGGTGTATATGGCTTTCTTGAGTGAACAATTGGAAGTGGTTTGAAACATTTTGTTGTTGAAGGGAGCCATGTCCATCAGAATTGATCGTCATATAGTATCGTTGTTGCCGTGTATAATGATCTCCTGGTTTTTCTCATTTCGCTCAGCATCAGTCCATGCAAGTCTCTCCAGGCCTCTCTGAAATCATCCTGCTGGTTGTTTCTTATAGGACCATAATATTCCATAACATTCATAAACCATAATTTGTTCAGCCATTCTCCAATTGATGGGCATCTATTCAGTTTCTAGTTTCTAGCCACTACAAAAAGGGCTGCCACAAACATTCTTGCACATGTGGGGCCCTTTCCTTCCTTTATGATTTCTTTGGGATATAAGCCCAATAGAAATGCTGCTGGGTCAAAGGGTATTCACAGTTTGATAACTTTTTGAGCATAATTCCAAATTGCTCTCCAGAATGGCTGTATCCATTCACAGCTCCACCAACAATGCATCAGTGTCCCAGCCTTCCCACATCCCCTCCAACATTCATCATTAACTTTTCCTGTCATTTTAGCCAATCTGATAGGTGTGTAGTTATCCTAGAAAATTTATGAAAACCAAAGAATTTAAACACTGTATTCCAAGAAATGATTCAAGAAAATGAAAAATTTTACTGAACTGAGTCACTATATACATATAAAATGAATTTACAGAACCCCCACATGGAATAAAATCAAATTTCAACTATCTCAATCACATAAACTCCAACACTACAATACAAAACCCAAATCCAATAAGCTATAAAAACACTGACAAAAATTAAATGCCAAAGGACATCAAACAGAATCAAAGTAATGATAGGAGAAACTGTAATGTGGTACATAAAAAATTAAGACACACACACAAAAAAATTAAGACACAAGGGGTCAAAAAGCCAGAATTAGCTGTCCAGCAAAACTGGGTTCAAAGACAAGACATTCATGAAGCATTTTGAATTTTGAAAAGTCTGCAAAAATATTCATTTCAGACTATGACCAAGGCTCTGTAGCTAAATAAGGTAATTAGTTAAAACAATTTATACTTCTTGAACCAAAGCTAGAATGGTTGCTAACTAGATAGAAGAGTTTTGTACATATTGCCTAAACCACTAAATTTTTCTGAAAGATATTTTAGCAGTGCAAAAATGGCTAAAGAGGAAAGAAGGAAAATTAATCCCAAAATGGCTATCTTATCTTTAATAAAGGGGAAGTTCAGAATGAAAGAAACTTTCAGAGTTCGTAGTAAAAGACTTAAGTTAGTTTTGCATAGTGTTTTCTGGTTAAGTCTCAGTTAATAATGGTAGTAATAAATTGTATTCCTTCCTAAGAAAATGAATAATATTGATGTTACATATAAAACATTCTTTCAATTTAGTCAAAGAAATGTTCAGGTATAAATTTATAGTATTGAATACCTCTATCATTGTGAAAGAGAAAGGAACTCAGGAAGTTGTCTGCACTTTAAAATCTAAGAAAAGAAAGACAGCAAGTGTATCATTAGACAACAGAAAAAAAAATAACCAAGATAATAGCTGAGAAGAAATCAATATGATAAGAGATTGAGAAAATTAATGAAATCAAAAGTTAGGATTTTTAAGATCAAAAAATTGATAAACAACAAATTAATTCAAAACTGGAAATCACAAGGGCAAAAGAAATCAAGAAAATCATCAAAGAGGCTGGGCATAGCCATGTGGAAATACATTAGAGAATTTCAAAAAAAAATAGATGGCTATTTACAAGAATAAAAAATACCAAAATTAACAAAACCAGAAGGGGATTGCCTATATCAAAAAAACTAAGAAAGGAAAGACAAACAGGATGTTGAAGAACTGACTTTAAAAAAGGTCATAGGATTATAATAACAAATGAATTCTCCCAAACTTTTGAAGAATAAATAATTCTTATATAATATAGACTACTTTTAATATAAAGATAGATGGTTACCCATTATTTCCATGAGACAAATGTTGTTTTCACCCCCAAATTAGACAAAGAAAAAAATTCCAAGCTATTATTCTTAAGAAACAGCAATTCAAAAATATTAAATTACTCACAAATAAAAGATTTGGTATGATGACCAAATATAACTTATAACTGAAATTCAAACATGGCTGAATAGTAAGAAAATGATCCCCAAAAGAAAAACTGTATGATTACATCATGCATACACACAGCTAAAGCTTTCAATTATAGCATTCACTTATCTTTTAAAAAGCACAGAAAATACAATAAGTCTAGAGGGATCTTTTTCTAACATGAATACATTTTATATTTGAAACTGCATTCCAGATACACAAAACAGTAAAAGTGTTGCTATTAAAAACAGATATAAAACAAGGCTTTCTAATCTTACAACTACCATTTAACAGTCCTCATAGTGTTAGTGATAGCAATAAAGCATGAACAAAACAAATTAAAAGAATAAGCATTTGGCAATGAGAAAGTTATAATGTATCTATTAGGAAATGATATGTTTTTATCCAAAAAACTGTAGACACTCAACCAAAAAAATAATAATAATTTATATTCTATGAGGTTACCAAAGTAGGAAGTTAGAAGATAACTTTCAAAGTTATCAGCATTTCTCTATGTCACCAGTGGAAATTGAGAGAAAGATAGAGAAA
This sequence comes from Myrmecobius fasciatus, assembly GCA_023553655.1. Taxonomy (NCBI): domain Eukaryota; kingdom Metazoa; phylum Chordata; class Mammalia; order Dasyuromorphia; family Myrmecobiidae; genus Myrmecobius; species Myrmecobius fasciatus. The sequence continues at coordinate 284,314 of JAJPUD010000172.1, forward strand.
TACCATTCATAATCATGACAAAACATGTCAGATTTGGGCATTAACATTACAACTTATCTTTATAAAAGCCCTACATAAAAAGACAACTTCAAAATAATTTTGACAGAAATCAAGAGGAAAAGTTGAACAAATGGAAAATAGCCCCTGTTTATAGTTAGGTCAGGCAAATAAAGCAAAACTGTCCATACTCTCCACATTAATTTGTAGATTTGCAAAACAAAAATAAAAATAGGCTTTTTTTATAATTAAAGCCATAAGAAAATTCATATGTTAAAACAGATGGGCAAGAATATTAAGAACAATTAGAGAGGAATGGGGGGCGGCAGGAGACTTCACCCTACCAGATTTCCAAAACTGCATTATAAAGCAATAATTTTTTTTTTAAATTCTCTGGTATCAGGGAAAAAATTAAGAGGTCATTTCAGCTGAAGGAAAAGCTCTGAAACACAGCCTAGTGAATATAATTTTTGATAGCTAGTATTAAAATTGTACTTTGAAGTTTGCAAATTACTTTACATGTGTTAAGTCATTTGATTTCATCTAAGGCAAATCTCAAATAAACCCATGACTAAAAAACAATGATGGGTATAGAATTCACTAAAAACTCTTGAGAAAATTTAGAGAGCCAAATAGTGGTTTGTTTGTTTTTAAATGGCTAAAGTCAATTTACATTCAAACCTACAGTATACAATTCATACAATACAGTATACAATTCAAACATTTTAAGGAAAACCTTAAAAAATGAAGAAAAATATGTCTCATAAAAATCATTTTATCTTTAAAAAAATTGAAATAAATCATTTGAGCAAAAATCTTTGGGATTGATTATACAAACAGAGATTTTATGCAACAAAAAACAACCTCTCTGAAATAAAAAAATGATTAAGAAAAAATTTCAATAAACATATTAGAATATTATTACCATTAACTGTCATTGTGCAAGACTTTAAAATGCACAAATCATTTTTACATGCATGATTTCAATTAAAACTTGATATTCAGAATTTAGAAGGAACTGATACTTATCTATAAGAATAATATACAATCTCTGAATATGAATCAGCAGTTTTTGAAGGAGGAAATACAAACTGTTTATGACCACATAGAAAAGATGTTAAAATCCCCTAATAACTAAAGAAATGAATATCAAAATAACCTTAAGATATAACTTTATACCTACTAAACATAAAATAATAGATCTCAATATGATTCAATTTTGTGTTTACCAGGCAATAAGGAAACACATTTTATTACATTGTTGATAGTCACAAATTAGAGACTAATGCAAATTTTTGGAGAGTTATTTAGATATGCAAGAGTAACAAAATTGATCTTTGCCTTTATCATGGTAATCTTATTATGAGAAGTTGGCAAAGATGAAAATATTCAGTATTTGAGAGGCTACAGGAAAACAAACACTAAAATACTACTGGTAAAGCTATGAATTGGTTAGGCCCTTAAAAAACAATTTTAAATTCTGGAAGGCAGATTACAAAATTATTCCTCTCTTTTGAGTTACTATTTCTATTCCTAAGCATATATTCCAAGGAATACTGCAAGGAAATGAAAGCCTAACATGTCCCAAAGAACTGATAGCAGTAATTTTTTGTGTTAGCAAAAAACTGGAAACAAAATTCAGAGGGTACCCATCCATTAAAGAGTTGCTGAACAAATAAATGGGGGTACATTGAATATAAGGGTATTATTTGAATGACCAACCTGTGGGAGTTGGAGAAACATGGAAAAAATTGTAGGAACCTATCTCAAATAAAGTGGATTCAGGACGATATAAACAATGGCTAAAATATAAATGAAAATAACACTACAAAGGAATCAAACTCAGATCAATTGCATTGGGCAGTCTAGCACCAAGAAATAATAACACTCCCTGTGCTATATATATGGTCAGTGTAGGCATGGAATATTGCATATTCTTTCAGATACAGTCACTTTAACTCAACTGTTGTTATTTTATAAGAGTTTGCCAGGTGGGGACATTAAATGACCATGATATAAGAACAAAAAAACTGACTAACATGTTCAAAATAAAGAATTTATGTATACAAAAATATGTATAACTTCCCATGTATTTTATTTGTAACATCAAAAAATGGGAACTATTTATGTCCAAAGACTGGAAAATGGCTAAAATAAATTATAAGATATTAATGTAATAGAATATTATGACACCATAAAAAAGATAAATATAAAGAATTCAAGGAAGCATGGGAAGACATTTATGAAGTGTTCTGAAACAAAGCCAAGAGAACTAGGACAGTATACACAATGACTAAAATTATATAAAAATATTTTGAAAAGCCAAACAGTTGTTGGAAAGCAATCTGATGATCCTTTACAGTTAGAATTACAAATCTAATCATACACTTTGACCCAGTGATCTCACAACTTGGACTATACCAAAAGTATGACACTAGAAGGAAAAAAAGACTTTTGTACCAAAATATTCATGGTGATTTTATTGATAACAATTTTTAAAAATAAAAATCCCCATCATAACCGATGACTAATAATTTAGAATTTATTTAGCCATTCCCCAGTGTTCTAGAATATTATTTTAAAATAATTATAAAGAATTTTTTAAAAACATGGCAAGTCTTATACAAAGTGATATCATTTTTGAAAAAGCAAAATTTCAACATATACCCTGGCTATACCTACGACTTTTGAGAAAATAAGTAAAATCTAATATATGTGTGTGTGTGTGTGTGTGTTTTAAAGGGATCACACATGTTTTTAAAGGGACACAGAAATAAAAAAATTTATCATGACAACATTTACATTTATATGTGGTTCTTTTTCCTTTTAAAAAACTAAAAATAGTTTGACAATTTGTGATCCTGTATATGATTTTATTTCTTATTTTGCATGTTTGCTTTTGTTGCTAGTAAGTTCCTTGCAAAAATCAAGGCCAATCAGGCTACCTATAATCTCCAGTTTTACCAAGCCAAAGGGAAATGAAAGAAATTCCTTACTTTTTATTTGAATTAAATGAAATTTGGTTAAAAATTTAAAAATTAATGCTGGTCAGAACCATTTCTTAGAATATAAGCAAAGTAAAACAGTTCCCACAATAAAGAGAACAAAAAAATATCAGCAAGAGCATCAATCAACAAGCACTTGGTTTTCTTGCCCATGAAGGGATATGGTAGCCAAGGGAAACACCATCTTTTGCAAAATATTTGAGGAAAATAAATTTCATACAAATTGGAAATCAAATATAAAATATTCATTAATATTGAGCATGGCAGTGCTTTTGTTTTTATACAATAGGCAAAACAAACCAACAGAAAAACACTGAAATATATCGCCTTATGAAGCCACTTTCCACAAAGTATAGTTACTGATCAGGAGACAGGCCAAAGAATCTAAGTAATATTTCCAAACTCACATAAATAGTAAATAGCAAATTCATGATTCAAAATATCATGTGTCTTCTATTATTTTACCATGCATTTCTCTTCCTTTGTTTATAAACTGTACTACTTATGCAATATCGTACCTTAAATAGTAGAGCTGGACCAGAGTTAACACCTATTCCTCTCTACTAAATGCCCTTTCCATCAGATTAAACTATCCAAAATTGAGTATTTTCAAATAATTAAGATGACCCAGATCCTCATGGATGAAACCATTCTCGTGCCAATACCAAAGGTTCCACATTTCCAATGTATCCTTTTCAAATTGTTTCCCACTGCTATATCCTTCACCCCTCACCCTAATTCACATCTACCTGAGTGATCTTGGGCAAGTAATTGACTTTACCTTCCTTATCTGTTAAATGAATGGACCAGACTAGATGGTCCCACTGGTTTGTTCTGGCTCTCCAAGGCATATATGATCATTACATTGTCTCTAATCTTCTCATTCAGATTTTTTTTTAAGTCCGTTGGTTGTCTTTGAAAATTTAGTGTAAACATGATTAATATGGAAATGTGTATAAAATGATTCTACATGTATAATTTATATCAGATTGCTTATTGTTTGGGGAGGGGAGGTAAAAGCGAGGGAGAAAAAAATCTGGCACTCAAAATTTTACAGAAATGAATGTTGAAAACTATCTTATGTAATTAGAAAAATAGAATGCTATTGAGAAAAGGAAAATAAAATTTAGTGTACAGCTAAAATTTGAAAGTCAGTTTCATATGCTAGTCCTTGCCCAAAAATCTTGGCCCATGCTATTTCTAATTAAGGAATATTGAAAGGGGTAAAGCAGCTAACTAGTTACCATCCTCTGTTACAATCAGTAAAAACTATTTCATTGTTTCCTTGTGAGAAAGAGCATGGACAGTCTGACAAATGAAAGAAAGTTTCCATGTATTAAGAACAATTTAATTAAAGAACAATATGAATTTAATTTGGAGAATAATACAAATAAAAACAACTCTAAAGTGCCAATTAAAATCTATCAAATTGCCAAAGATTTAAAAAAAAAAAAGACAACAAAATTCAGTGATGGAATGACTGTAGCAAATGAGGCATTCTTTCACACTCTAATGAAGTTGTGAATTAGTTCATCAATTTGGAAAGCAATATAAAATTACACAGTAAGAATTACAAATAGTGTGCCTACCACTTGACCTAGTGCTCCCACTAGTGGTAGCATATACATTCCAAGAAGGTTACTATTAGGATTTGGAGTTTTTTAAGTCCTATTTGTACAAAAATATTCCTAGCAGCACTATTTGTAAAGGGAGAGAGGGAGGGTAGAGAGAGTGAAGAATGCTATTTAGAAGGCTGTTACTTGAAGTATGGTTTAACAAATTATGGTTCGTGCCTATAATGCACTGTTATGCCATAAGAAAAGTCCAATTTAAAAAAGAAAGAAATATTGGAAAGCATATTAAGTGATGAAAAAATAAAATCCTCTTCCAAAATTTTTATATACTAACTATAATTTTATAGTTAAGGAAAAAAATTTAGCAATTCAGAAAAAAATGGGGTTTCATTTTGAATGTTAATTGGTACTTGAGGAAAGATAAATCTAATAAGAAAAATTGAAAAAAATTGGAAACTTTTAAGAAAAGTCCAAAAAAAAGTATTAGGTACTTTCTTAGGCTTTCAAAATATTCTTTATTTTGTTTTATATCATACATCAAAACTCAAAGTTCTTCTTAATACAAATATCTCATAATTATCAATCACTATTATGGTTTTGTTTTTAACTCACAAATGAAATAAATAACTAGCACTTATATAGTTCTTTAAGTTTTTGCTATCATCATCCCCTTTTACAGATAAGGAAATTAAGGATAAAGAAATTAAGTGACTCCCCTTGATTACACAGCTAGGGGAGGTTTTGAACTCAAGTCAACCCTGAGTCTAAATCCAGTACTCTACAATGCCACTTAGCTGTCCCTAAAGTAGAGAGGAAAGGAGAAAGAGATAGGGTGATTGAGCCAGTTAAGAAAAATCACTACAATATAAGACCAGTCACTTCTATGCTTACAACTAACCGGAGAGTAGTCTATCTCAAGGAAAACAAAATAAACTTATCTTGCTGATCCCCAGAAGGAATGATTGCTTTAAGAGGGATGTTACAGAAAGAATTTAGGCTTAAGGCTTAAGTGAAGGAAAGTTTCCTAACAATTAAAGCTACTGGAGAGTGAATGGATTGTTCTGTAGATAGTGGGTTTTCCCTTTATTGAAGCTTTTCACATAAAAGCTATTTGAATACTTGTTGGTTATTATTAAATGAGGGGGGGTTAATTTTCATGTATGTATTGGACTAGAATTATAATTCTGATTCTGAGATTTTATAAATTAAAAGGAGTATTTAAACTACATATAAACCTAACTCCTGGTCCAGATAATTATTTTATGGTGCTAGACTAGAAGAGTCTTTGTTAGAAATAGTAATTGTATAAAACATTGTAAGATAAATGTTGCATTTTAACAAAATGGAATACTACCTATCCAATCTAAATCTAGCTCAGCCACTATTTAAATATAAGAACAAAATGGGCCCTAGGTTTGGAAAAGTAGATCCCACACCTACAAACTTGTGACCTGAAGTAGGCTTTCAGTCTGTGATTCCAGAACCTAAGTTCACCTTTCCCAGTGAAAAGTAATCTGACTATAATGTTCTTAAACCAAATTTAGGAATCGAAATAATTAATAATTATATCTGACATTGACAAATCTCCCTGGAATCTTCTAAACACTTAGTAGGTAAAACACTTAATAGGTAAAGCACATTTATATAGCACTTTAAGGTTTGCAAAATACTTTATCATTTGCTTATTATAATAATCATGGAAGGCAGGTGCTATTATTAGCCCCATTTTACAGATGATGAAACTGGGGCTATTAAAAAAAAAAAGTTAAGTGACCTGTTCCCAGTCACATAGCTAATTTCTGAGTAAAACTCAGTTCTTCTAATTCAACTAAGTACAGCAATCTCTCCACTATGCCATCTAATAGCCTATGTCATTTGAATAGTCCCATACCTGCTACAGGAATCATCTTCCTATTTCAGTGTGATTTCATACTTAGGAATGTTCACACAGCTAGGAAGAGTCAGAGGCAGGATTGAAATCCAAATCTTCTTGAACCAAATTTAAACATCATCTGCTCTAACACTGCCAGTAACCAATTATAGTACTCTGATTACTATAAGAATTTTTACAGATAGATGGATCTATCAACTATGCTACAATCAGGAGATTTATTATATACAATTAAATGGGGTTAGTGGCAAAGCTGCACCAATTCCCAGCTAATGGGTAAGACTAAAACTTTACAACAAATGGATTTTAAAATTCTAATTCCTGTTAATCAAAGATTATTAAAGAGACATATCAAGGACCTCCTGAAGGACTTTGACAGAGAGGTCAAATCCTTGCCTTGCAAAGTACACAATTGAGAATGATACCACCTGGTCATGGGGATGAGGAAAAATCTGCAAAGCACTTTTTTAACTCCTTAAATAAGGGTACTCTGTATTTGTCATGCTGATATCCAAAAGGCCAATACTATAACTAATGCTATATATAATTAGTCCCAGCTGGAAAGGCTTCTAGACAAAAGAGGTTCACAGTATAGACCATGATCCTTTGAGCATTTAGGCTAAAATGGCTTGCACAGACATATTGACCTTAAGGGGTAGGTTCACTGGGGTTAGGGGTCAGGGGAGACAGCAGTCATGCCTGCTAATGCTTATATTTCTCCCTCACAATAAAAGATTCTTGCAAGAATACACACACTTACCTGCTCATTTCACAAAGTATAAATTTGCATTCTCAAGATGTCGTTTCCAAAATGATCTTTAAGTCATATTTCTATTTCATCTTTATTTTCAAAACAAAAATACAAATTTTGAGGGCAGGCACCTTACCTTGTCTTCCATTCCTTTCATCTCTTTTTGCAAAAAAAAAATCATGTTTGCTAAGTGTTCTGCCTGAATGGAAGATGAAGGTAAATTTTGTCTGACACTATAAAGATAGGGTAGTTAGGTGGCACAGAGATATAGAATACTGGGCTTGGAAACAGAAAGACATCTTAATGAATTCAAATATGGCCTCAGACACTTAACCATCTATGCTGAATAAAGTCATTTAAACCTGTTTGCCTCAGTTTCCTTATCTGTAAATTGAGCTAGAAGAAAATAGCAAACTCCAGTATCTTTGCCAAGAAAATCACAGATGGGGTCATAGAATCAGACATAACTGAAAAACGACTGAACTATAAAGATAGAATGAATGACATAGGGGCAAACAGAAGGAGGAAAAAACTGAAAAGACTGAAAATACCAACAATCTTGTTTCTTCCAAAAGTGGGAGAGTAGAAAGAGACAAGGGTAAAGGGCTGATTTACTATTATAGGGGAAGACAGGTAAATCTCTTTGAATTGCCTCTTGTGAGCAATAAAATGAAACTGAACATCATATAATTGTAATGATCAAAACTGGGTCTGGAGATGAGTTAAGAAAACATATCTCCCTCCTTTCATTACAAGATTAGAAACTATGTGTGTGGAAAATTGCATATTTTGTGACACATGGCCAACATGTTGGTTGTTTTAGCTGAAGTGCTTTTTTCCCTTTCTTTTTAAATTTTTGCTATAAAACAAGATGTTAAATAGAGGAGAGGATGGATATATGAAAGAAATATAAAAACAAAAGGCATCAATAGAAATTTTAAAAAGAAAATTAGAAATTACCTACTTTATAAGGTCACATATACTGTCCCCACAAACTTTTCCATTTCTGTGCACAATCTGGGATAAGAAATGAAGATGGGAAAATGGATTGATTTCAGGAGAATTATAGGAGATTTTTAAGATCATTGATCCTTGTTCATGAGAATCTTCAGGTCTCAACTCGGAAATATAGAGTCCAGCTTGCTTTTTGAGATAGTTAAGCAAGAATAAGCCAAATCTCTCACTTATCTATTGGCTCCTCATTAATTGAAGACTGATGTCAAGTCCCCCTAAATTTTCCCTTCTCCAGGTTAGACATCCCAGTTCCTTCAAATAATCATCATTAGCATGAACTCAAAGCCTAACATCTTCCTAGTTGCCTTTCAGCTTAGTTGTTCCAAAACATGACTCTCTCTGAACTGAATCTGGTATTCTGGATGGAATCTGAGCAGGGTGGAAGACAGAAAAAGAGTCACCCCTCTTGTTTATCCCGGTTTTTAGTAACTGTAGTTTCACTAAGAAAAGGGACCATCTTTCCATCTTGTAGAACTGAATGAACTCATTTTCAGTCAAATTTTCTTATCCTTGTAATGAATCTTATGACTCAGCCTTTCAGAGCCCAAGAATAGTGACAAAGAATGTGCAGTTGTGAAATTTGAGCATTTTTAACTTCCTATAATAATAATAATAATAATTTATATTTCAATGGCTTGCTATAGTTGCTGTCCAAAACAAACAAATTAATTAATTAAATTCAAGGTCAAAACTTGGCAGTAAGCCAATTTAATCTTGCTGGTTCATATTTACATAGTTGGCACAGATTCAAAGTTACATACCTATGTTACTTCTGCATTAATTTCACAGATCATCTTGATAGAAAAAGTGTTCATTCATTCTCTTCACAAACAACAGAGCATCTATGAGAGATGATGGGGTATCATGGAAAGAATCCTGGATTTAGAGTTAGAAAATCCAGTTTTGCATTCCACAGTGAAACCTTCTTGGCTATGTTAGTCAAGACAACTTAGTCTCAATGTCCTCATTTGCAAAATGCAGAACACCTGCCTTATTGGATCCAATGAGATTATATTCAAAAAGCACTTTGCAAACCTTAAGACTTTTGTGAACATTACATGAAATGGATGGAACACTGAGCCTGGAGTCAGGAGTCAGGAAATGGTGGGTTCAAATCCAGCCTTAGACACTAGCTGCGGCCTTGGTAAATCACTCAACCCCTGTGTGCCTCAGTTTCCTCATTTGTAAAATGAGGATAATAATAGTATATCCAGAGTTCTTGTGAGTCTCAATCCTCTCATCCAGTAAGCACTATATAAATGTTAGATATTATTGTCGTCATCATCATCGTCATCATCAATCATTATTATTATTATTAGATTGGGCTCCAAGTCCAAAGACAGGGCTCTATTTTTATTCCTTTATATAATGCCTACCCCTCAAAAGGTTCCTTTTTCAATTAGTCTAAAGATTTGATTGGATTCTCCTTGTTTTTATTTATTTTTTAAGGCAAATGAAACCCAAGTCATCCCATAATCATGTGAACCTCCAAGAGCAGCAACAATACTGTCTCACACAGTCACCCAAACACCTGTTTTTCTTGTTAAGTAAAAACAAGTCAATAGTCACAGCAAAACCATGAAAGAAAACCACAAGTGGTCTAAAGTGTTTGAGTCATCCCCCTAGCCTGGTACATTGTGACATTCCACCCAAATGCTCAGCCACCTGCAGCTCTCCCAGTGAAATGCTGATCAGCAATCCTTTTGTGTCTCACACACCGGCAGCTCTAATTACATGTGTGCTTTGCCCAGATGGCTCTCCATTGCCTCCTTCTGAAAACATTCCCCCAGAAGCCCAGATGACTAAAGAGGGCTGGCAAGGACCCTCCCTTATACCAGAATGGTGGGAAAACTCTTGCAAAACAGTCTCTTTTGCAAGAGAAATTGTGCACATCCTCAGCATCAAAGTAGCTCTCATACCAGAAAAATCTTTGTAAGATATTTCCTTCTAGAAAGAAAAAATAAACCACGGACACACATACAAACACATATGAGAATGTGGTCACTTCTCTGTCCACAGAAAAATTATATCAAAGAATGGCCTTGAAGGGCCTGACCTTGAAGTCAGGAAGGTTATATTGATTTATCCTTTTTAACTTTCCAGTATTTTTCTTATATCTTTTCATGGGAATACATCATAGCAAAACACCCCGGACAAGGGTCAGACCTACCTATCCACAACCTTTAGACAGATATTGAGAATATTCAAAAAACTGTCCACCATTAGCCTGCCTAAAAAAATCTATCATTAGATGCCCCCATGTAGCTGTCTCCAGAAGGCCTTCATTAAAATGTACATGTTTCCCGAGATAATGTTCTTTATATCCAGTATGAGTCCCCTAATTTTTTTTTGAGATTGGAATTCCCCATGTCACCCAACTAGAACAACATGGAAAGTTTCCAACCTAGGATACTTTATGCCTTCATAAGTAGCTAAGTATCTTGACCCACTAGCACCATCCCCACATCCCTTCCCACCCCCTACCTTCCCCACCAGGTGTTGGACTTAATAAGGATACCCAACTGACTTAATCCTCTATAGTTCAGAACTCCCAGGCAATCAACCAGTGTCAGCCTCCCTAGTAGTAGGGATTGTAAACAAGCACCACCACACCTGGCAATATATTTTTATATTAGATTAATTAGGTGACATCTAATCAACAATAAGATACAAGACAAAGAAAAAAGGGTCAGAAAAGGTCACAAGAGAAAACAAGCTTATATAAGACACTGTGGTGGGGGCTTTAGATAGCATGAGGATACCAGGCTCCACACAGGATGATAACTAAAACATAAAGACAAAAACCACGTGACTGTTGCTGAGAAATCAGAGTTTTTCATCACAGAAGGTGTTTGTTAAATAAGATTCTTAATATAAGAACTCCTTTTTTTTTGTTAAAAAATGGGAATTGTTTTAAACTTGCAAGAAAGAAAACAAATTTTAATTTAAACTTTCTGGCTAACATAAGGAACATATTTGTGAGCCTGGAGATGAGCAAGAAAAAATATACATATCAATATATAGTAGATCAATATATCAAGAAGCCCCCACTCTGGACTCCTAAACATAATTGATTGACTTAGAATTCTATGTCAATAAGGCTACTTTATCTTTCCCAGAACATAGATTGCTGGTGCCTTACAAAGTGAGGGTTCAATAAGATTTGTTGAAGAACAATTTCCCAGTGGATAGTAGATTGGAACAAAGGATGACAGAAATGATTATTAATAACCAATAATTTGGGGATTTCCAAAGTTCTCTTCTTTTAAAGTCTTAATATTAAAACAAAAAGTAAAAGGTCCAGTGTCTTGAAGGACATTACTGACAATGAAATATGAATTAATTGGACAGACCCCAGCAACCTCACAAGGAATTTCATCTAAGGTAGAGAAGCCCATTGTGTTCTATTCAAACCTGTGCAGAGACAGAGCCTTTTGTCTAGATAGTCCCAGGCTGAAGGTGGTCTGAGTATAAAGATAGCTTCTCACTCCAACAGTGATATGATATCCCTCTCAGCCCCTAATTTAACCGCTATTCTTAGAAGAGTATATAAACTATGAGACTGCCTTGATTGTTTTTGATCTAAGAGAAATGGTCAAATGACCATTATTTTATTAATAAAATGCTGCCCTTATTAATAAAATTATTAAATTACCCAGAAACTATGTAAGTGTGAAAACTGTATGCCCTAGCACTACATGATAATTTATTATATTCAATGGGGACAAACTCAAATTGAAATGCCCCTTCACTAATGCATATATAAAAATGAACAGTATTTTGGCTTAGTTTTAAAATGTAAAATCATCTATGTTTTTTTGTATTCTTATTTGTTTTACTTAATTATTCCCAAATTACATTTCAATCTGATTTCTGAACACTTGGGAGTGTCATGGACCATATGCCTTGAGTTTTATAGCTCTCTGCTACACACTGTAGTGATTGATGGGCATAATGATAATGTGGACATAATGATAAGAAGAGATAAAATGATTGTCAAATAATTCTGCTTAAGGGCATAGTATGGTATGAGGGACACAAGTCAAGTTTCCAGGTTACATACGCCTACTTGCTATGACCACAGGGCAGCTGTTTAACATTTTTCTGATTTACTCTTTTTTTTTTTTTGTCAAGGAAGTCAAATTAAGTGATTTGCCCAGGTCACATAGGTAGTAAGTGTCCTGTCTGAAGTCAAAATTTGACCTCAGGTCCTACACACTCTAGACTGGTGCTCTACCCAATGCAACACCTACCTGCCCCTGACTTACTCATTTTGCTAGAATTGGGGCTTTATGCCAGGGCAAGGTTCTGCCCCATGCTATTGGCCTTGCTTGCAGCCAAATGGCACAGTGAATAGAGTCAGGAAGTTTGGCATTTGGAAGTCAACAAATCCCCAAACACTTTGTAGTTGTATGGTCCTGGACAAGTTCCTCATATTCTATTTAGTTTCCTGATCTATAAAATGGGGATAATAATAGCACCTATCTTGCAGCGTTGTGATAAGGATCAAATGAGATAAGAATTTTCAAGTATTTGGCACAGTACATAAAATAAGTATCATATAAATGTTAGTAGTTTAATATTATTATTATATTGTTTGTTTATTATTATTATTATTTTATATTGTTTGTTTTCACCATGGCCTCCTTGAGTTTTTGTGTTGATTTGTACCTTGTTAAATTTCTCAATGATCTTTTGGCCTGGTTAAGAGTTTTGCTATAGTAGGTATGTGGGAGCAAGACCTCCTGTTAAAGGAGTGGCAGCAAGTCTACTAATCTTTCTAAAACTTGGTTTCTTCATCTCTAGAAAAAGGATGTCTATCCTGCCTACATTACAGAACTGTTTTTTATAATGTATGGGGAAGAACAGCAATGGCTAGAGCACTGGGCCAAGAATCAGGAAGATTAATCTTCCTGAGTTCAAATCCAGAATCAGAAAGTTCCTACCTGAGCAAGTCACTTAACAATATTTGATTCAGTTTCCTGGAAAATGGACTAATGAAGGAAATGTAAGGCACTTCAATGTCTTTGTCAAGAAAATCCCAAATGGGGTCATAAAGATCAGACACAACTGAAAAACAACAATGTATGTGAAAGCATTTGGCAATTGTAAAGTATTATAAAAATATAAGGTAAAATTATATTTTGTAATATTAAATTGTGATGAGTAAGAGAAGTATAGAACATTTTAGCAAGATACCTATCAAAATTCAATTCAATAAATATTAAGTGTTTACTTTATGGATTTTACTTTTAGGTGTCAGGATTAGAGAGACAAAATTGATAGTCCCTTAAGGAACTTACTATCTAATATAATCAAAATTTTAACTAATGTTTGTAGTTACTGAGGCAAGCAATATGAATGTAGCCCTTAAGACAAATTTATAACTCAAGATGTAAAAGTAATACAAAAATAATTAAAACCAATTTTGTTTAGCCAGAAGGGGAAAATCCATTATTGGAAAGGCTTTAATGGTGCAAAAGAAGTGCAGGTGGTGAATTTTTGTATACTCTAGATTTTGACACACAAGGACAAAGCCAAATTCTTTGTTCCTTGCCCTATTTATAATATGTTAATTTGATGATTTTTGAAGTTTTAAATGATTCAATTCAATTGAATTCAGCCAACATTTATTAAGTACCAACTCTGAGCAAGATACTGGTATAGGAAGATAAAAAATGAAAAACGATTCCTGGTCTTTAATTTATTTTGCCTTTTTTTGCAATGTGACTAAAATGGAAATATATTTTACATGATTTTACATGTATAATGGATATCATATTCACTGCTTTCACAATGGAAGAGGGATGAGCTTAAGGGAAGGAAAAAACTTTCAACTAAAAAAATGGGGTTTTTTTTGGTTTTTGTTTTGTTTTGTTTTTTTGCTTTTTGCTGAGGCAATTGGAGTTAAGTGACTTGCCTAGGGTCACACAGCTAGGAAGTGTCTGAGGCCAGATTTGAACTCAGGTCCTCCTGACTTCAGGGCTGGTGCTCTAACCACTGCGCCACCCTAGCTGCCCCTAAAAAATGTTTTTAATGTTGAAAATAAACAATGCTTTTTAAAAAAGGGAAATATCATTCAGGGATTTAGCTTGAATCTAAAAATTGCTTACCTTATAATAACATTATTTAATGGAGCAAACAGATATAATTCTAGTCCTATATTCCCTCTTTCAGAGGAAAGTAGAATGATCCTCCTCTGGCCTCAACTTCCTACTTCCCTTCCCTGCAAGAATCAAAGTCTCCCTTGAAGAAATGAGGAGGTAAGATACCCTAGTGATGTTGATTCTTACCTTCCTCCAAGCCACATCTAGACAAGCCCATGTAGACACATAAAATAGATTGAAACACACATACAGAAGAAAAAAGTCCAATTCTATCTGTACTTCCACATCCCACTATTATTTTTAATCTGGATTAGAAAATATATGGCCTCAATAGTCAATGACTATAATAATCTAGTGTATGATAAACCCAAAGAGTCTCGCTTCTGAGATAAGAACTCACTATTTGACAAAAAAAATGCTGGGAAAACTGGAAAATAGTATAGCAGAAATTAGGAATTGATCAACACCTAACATCCTATACCAAGATAAAATGGATTCATGACATAAAAGTGATACTAAAGGCAAATTAGGAGAACAAGAGATAGTCTCTCTCTCAGATCTGTGGAGAAGGAAGGAATTTACAACCAAAGAAGAGCTAAAGAATATTATGAAATACAAAATGGACAATTGATTATATTAAATTAAAAAGGTTTTATACCAAAAAAAATTGCAGCCAAGATTAGAAAGGAAGCAAAAAATTGGGGAATAAAATTTTACATCCAAGGGCTCTTATAAAGGCCTCATTTCTAAAAGAAATAGAGAATTGACTCAAATTTATAAGAAGGCAAGTCATTCTCTGATTGATAAATGCTCAAAGGTTATGAATAGACAATTTTCAAAGAAATTAAAGCCATTTCTACTCATATGAAAAAATGCTCTAAATAATTATTGATTAGAGAAATGAAAATTAAGACAACTCTGAGGTACCACTACACACCTCTCAGATTGGCTACGATGACAGGAAAAGATAATAATAAATGTTGGAGGGAATGTGGGAAAATTGGCGCACTAATATATTGTTGGTGATTCAACCATTCTGGAGAACAATTTGGAATTATGTCCAAAGGGCTATCAAACTGTGCATACCCTTTCATCCAGCAATGTCTCTATTGGGTCTGTATTCCAAAAAGATGGCAAAACAAGGAAAAGGACTCACATGTGCAAAAATTTTTGTAACATACCTTTTTGTAGTAGCAAGTAACTGGAAACTGAGTGGATGCCCATTAGTTGGGAAATGGCTGAATAAGTTATGGTGTATGAATGTAAAGGAATATTATTGTTCTATAAGAAACAGTCAGCTGGATTATTTCAGAAAAGCCTAGAGAGACTTACATGAACTGATGCTAAGTGAAGTGAGTAGAACCAAGAGAACATTATACACAGCAACAACAAGATTATGTGATGATCATTTGTGATGCATGTGGTTCTTTTCAACAATGAGGTGATTCCAGCCAATTCCAAAAGACTTGTGATGGAAAGAATCATCTGCATCCAGAAAGAGACTGAGTGGGGACTGAGTATAGATCACAATATGGTATGTTCTACCAAGATAAGATCTAAATGGGTTCATGATCTGGATGTAAAGAGTGATATAATAAGTAAATTAGAGGAACGTAATATAGTTTACCTCTCAGACCTATGGAGATGGAATAAATTTATGTCCAAAGAAGAACTGGAGCTCTTAATTGAACACCATATAGATAACTATGACTATATTAAGTTAAAAAGTTTTTGTACAAACAAAATCAATGCAGTCAAGATTAGGAGGGAAGCAATAAATTGGGAAATCATCTTTACATTTAAGGGTTCTGATAAAGGTCTCATCTCTAAAATATATAGATAATCATCTCATATTTATAAGAATTCAAGCCATTCTTCAATCGATAAATGGTCAAAGGATATGAACAATTTTCAGAGGATGAAATTAAAACTATTTGTAGTCATATGAAAAGGTGCTCCAAATCACTATTGATCAGAGAAATGCAAATTAAGACAATTCTGAGGTACCACTACACACCTGTCAGATTGATAATGATGAATGTTGGAGGGGATGTGGGAAGGCTGGGACACTGATGCATTGTTGGTGGAGCTGTGAATGGATTCGGCCATTCTGGAGAGCAATTTGGAGCTATGCTCAAAAAGTTATCAAACTGTGCATACTCTTTGACCCAGCAGTATTTCTATTGGGCTTATATCCCAAAGAAATCATAAAGGAAGGAAAGGGCCCCACATGTGCAAGAATGTTTGTGGCAGCCCTTCTTGTAGTGGCTAGAAACTGGAAACTGAATGGATGCCCATCAATTGGAGAATGGCTGAATAAATTATGGTTTATGAATATTATGGAATATCATTGTTCTGTAAGAAATGACCAGCAGGATGATTTCAGAGAGGCCTGGAGAGACTTACATGAACTGATGCTGAGTGAAATGAGCAGAACCAGGAGATCATTATACACGGCAACAACAATACTATATGACAATCAATTCTGATGGACATGGCTCTCTTCAACAATGAAATGTTTCAAACCAGTTCCAATTGTTCACTGAAGAAAGCCATATACACCCAGAGAGAGGGATGTGAAATGTGGACCACAACATAACATTTTCATGCTCTCGATTGATGTTTGCTTGCATTGTGTTTCCTTTACCTGATTTTTCTTTCTTGTAGATATGATTTTTCTTGCACAACAAGAAGTGTGGAAATATGTATACATATATTCGATTTGTCAAGTACTTTAACATAATTAACATGTGTAGATATCCTGCCATCTAGGGGAGGGGTGGGGAGTAGGGAAGAAAAATTTGTAACAGAAAGCTTTGTAAGGAAGGGTTAATGTCGAAGAATTACCCATACATATGTTTTGCAAATAAAAAATAAATAAATAAAAAACCCAATATGGTATGTTCATCTTTTTTTGTTGTTGTTTGCTTACATTTTGTTTTCTTTCTCATTTTTTTTCCTTTTTGATCTGATTTTTCTTGTACAGCATGATAAATGTGAAAATATGTTTAAAAGAATTGCACATGTTTAACTTATATTGGATTATTTGCTGTCTAGGGGAGAGGACTGTAGGGAAGAGAGAGAGAAAAAAAATTGGAACATAAGGTTTTACAAGGGTCAATGCTGAAAACTATCTTTGCATATATTTTGAAAATAAAAAAGCAATTATTTAAAAAAAGAAAAGAAAGGTTGTTTAAGAAGGCAGAAATACAAAATACCTCTTTTATAGATCAAGACCAGAATAAAGACTGGGCCAGTGATTTCTCTAGTAAAAAGGTGAAAACTCCAACTATCAAGATAGCTTCCTGCCTTATCTCAAATTCAGTCTTAAGAGTTACCTAGAGGGGCAGCTAGGTGGCGCAGTGGATAGTGCACCAGCCCTAAAGTCAGGAGGACCTGAGTTCAAATTTGGTCTCAGACACTTAACATTCCCTAGCTGTGTGACCCTGGGCAAGTCACTTAACCTCAATTGCCTCAGCAAAAAAGCAGAGGGAGAGAGAGAGAGAGAGAGAGAGAGAGAGAGAGAGAGAGAG
The DNA here is from genome assembly GCA_023553655.1 of Myrmecobius fasciatus. Classification (NCBI taxonomy): domain Eukaryota; kingdom Metazoa; phylum Chordata; class Mammalia; order Dasyuromorphia; family Myrmecobiidae; genus Myrmecobius; species Myrmecobius fasciatus. The sequence goes on from JAJPUD010000172.1 coordinate 302,186, forward strand.
AGAGAGAGAGAGAGAGAGAGAGAGAGAGCGCGTTACCTGGAGCACTGAGATATAAAAATACTTGCCCAGGGTAACAGCTGCTAAATGTCAGAGGGAAAATTTGAACTCGGGTCTGGCTCCAGAGATGGCTCTCTGTCCAGTAGGCTATTTTGCTTCTCCAGTTCCTTAATCCAGGGAACAAAAGCAAAAAACAACTATCTAAATGAAAAATTAATAATGACATCCTAAATAATTAGGGTATCAAAGAAAAAATCCAGAAATAATAATTATAAGAAAGAGAATGGCAATTATAAGTCAACATATCAATTTCTGAGATGCAATTAAAGTTGTCCTCAAAAAAATTTATCTGTAAAAATATACATGAACAAATATTTTAAAAGTTAACTAACTGGATATTCCACCTTTTAATACTAACAAAATAACAAAATAAACCTCAAATAAATACAGAAAAGGAAATCTTGAAAATAGAGGGAAAATAGGCAAATGGAAAAGAATACTATATCAAATGATTTTTTAAATGACTAAAATAATTAATACATTTTAAAATAATATTGTCAAAAAGAAAATCAATTTCCAAAATAAAAAAATACAAAGCAAAGTTACAACAAATGGAGCAGAGAGTAAACTAATTTTTAAAGACTGAGAACTTTTCTTAATGGAGGACAATTTACAGACATATAAAATACCAAAATTAATAGAACATGAAATAGAGATCATTTAAAAAATAAAATTAAACCATTCATAAAGGAACTACTAAAGAATAAGAGGGAGAGAACTCAGTGATCCAGACATATTTAGAGGTTAATTTTACCGAAAGTTTAAAGGGAAATTAATAGCTGTACTACTCAAAATTTTCTCATAAAATACTCTACCAAACTCTTTTTATTGGACAAATGAATGCCCAAGGGAAAGATTTAAGTAATGAAAGGAAACTTTGGAACAATATTGCTAATCAATATTAATACAAAATACTTAAATACAATCTTAGCAGCAAGAGTAAAACAACATACCACAAAATTATTCACTGACCAAATTATATGATTAATCATACTTTTAAAATACCCAAACTCACTTGATCATATCATAAACCCAGAAAAAAATTGACATAGGACAAGTTGTTTATGCTCAAAATAAAAACTCTATAGTCAAGGAAGAGCCATTTTTAATATGAAAAGAAGACTAAAGACTAAATTATTATTTGCAATGAGAAAGCACCAGAAACTTTCCCAATAAACACACAAAAAAAGCAAAGATGCTTTCCTTTAAAAAAAAAAAATGAGGTTCTAGAAATGCTAGTGGTAGCAATATGCCAAGAGAAAATAATTTTAAAGTAAAAATACAGAGCAAAATTAACCCTATTTGCTAGTGACATAAGGATTTAGTTAGAAAACTTCTCAAAATCATCAAAAGTACTGAGACAACAATATCAGCAAAGGAGCAAGCATGAAATAAATTCAGGGTGAAAAATAAAACTGATATGTAGTAATAACAAAATCCAAAAGGAAATAATAAAAAGAGAAGACATTTAAAAATTATCTAGGAATCAATCTATGAAAACACATTCAAAACAGAGAAAAAAAATTCACAAAATGGTCTTTAAAGAAATAAAGAATTTCAATAGAAGGATAAGCATTTCTCATAGCTGGATTACACCAACACAGTAAGAATTATGTTTAATTAGTTTACATTTTTAGTTTACAGAATTAATATTATACCAAATTATCAACAAAATATTTGACAGAGCTAAATAAGATAAATTTATTTGGATGAACTAAAGTTCTAAAATTGCAAGAAAAATAATGAACGAAAGTAGGAATGAAGGCAAAATAGTACTTGAAGACCTTAAATTCTGTCACAAATACATATTATATTATGCAATCATATGAAATATATAAATTATACATATGTATAATGTAAACTACATTATAAGGCTTTGAATCATCAGAACTATTTAGTTGTGCTTTTAAAAATATACCAGTGGAGTAGACTAGATAAAGAAGAATCAGAAACTACCAAGATAATTCAGTATTTGGTAAACATGAAAACATAAATTGTTTGGGGAAGAACCCCACATGTGATAAGAAGTGAAAATTATAAAGTAGTTTGTTATATAATACATAATATAATACATATGCTATAAAATAGTTTATCATAAATTATGTTTCAACAAACACCTTACACAAAAATTAGATTTAGCAAACACTTTACAGGATTAAAATGGATGCACACTTGAATAGAAAAGAACACAACATAAAGAAGTTAGCTGAGAATAAGATCAGTTACCTTTCGTATATTTAACTAGGATGATAATTCTTAAGTAAAAAGAGATAGAGATCATCATAAAATAAACAATAGACAATTTATTTTTTAAAAAATGAATCTTTATACAAAATCAAAAGTGATACAACTATGTTGAGAAGTGAAGTTCAAAATTAGGAAAATTCTTTCCATTAAATATGTCTGATAAAAGTCTGATATCTAATAAGCATAAGAAAATAACACAAATACATAAAACCAAGTACTCAAAGAACATAAATAATTCCCAAAAAAGAATTGGAAACAATTGAAAAGTAGAAATAATTGTAAAGCTCCAGCAATAAGAGGGGAAGCAAAGGAAAAACAGATGTCTATTTATCAAAGAATACATAAAGTCTGGTATATGAACTCTTACTGCACAGTGAAATTGGTAAATATGAAGAATATGGAAAAAGAAGGAAAACCATATATAAACCGATGTCAAATGGAGTAACTAGAAAAATATGCACAACTAATATAACACTGTAAATGGAAAGAACAATAAAAAAATTGAATTCCATGCAAGCATAAGAACCAAGCTTAGCCCAGAAAAAGAGAAAATGTGCTTCTCTCCCTTTTTTGCAGAAGTAGAAGACTCTAGGTTGGAACATCACTTATACTTTTCACCTAAGTTGATCTGTTGAAAGACATGGATGGGGTAGGGAGAGAAAGAAGAAGAAAATAAAAAATAAATAAAGGTGACATAAAAACTAAAAATTTCCACAATTTGGGGGGGGGGGGTTAAGTGACTTGCTGGGAACTGTTAAGTGTCTGAGACCAGATTTGAACTCAGGTCCTCCTGACTTCAGGGCTGGTGTTCTATCCACTGTGCCACCTAGCTGCCCCAAAATGTTTTTCAAAAGAAAATTATTGATCATCATAACCTCTTCCTATTGAATAATTTTAAATTTTCAACTCCTAGATTCTCTGACTGAAAGAGATACATAAACAATCATGTTGTGTATAACCAAGAAAAAGAGGAAAGGGGGAAAGTTATGGGATAATTGATATGACTTTCTAAAGCACAACATTGTTGAGCTATTTGCTCAACAAAAAAAAAAGGTAAAAATATCAATAAGTTCTTTTTTAACTGAATATCTATGGATTGCCTGCTATATGTACTAGCTACCACCCTTGGAACTAAGAAAGATGGGCAAGACAAGAGCTCTATCTTCCAGCAGCTAATCATCTAGCTGTCAAATACTATACATATATACATACATGTATACAGAACAGTAATCAGTACTGTAAAGCAGTACACAAGTGCCATGGCAATAGAAGAGCTGCAACCAAATATAACAGGTCACAGGACAGAGAACTCATAGTAGATTGTGGCTCTCAGAGAAGACTTCTGCAAGAGGTGAACTGAACCTTGAAGGATGGAAAGCATTCAAACAGGCAAGGAAAGCCAAAAGATGCTTTATATGTCAGGGAAACAACCAACACAAATCCACAAAGGAGAAAATGCAAAAAATGAAAATGGAAGGAAGAATTAAGAATTCAGTGACATAAATCAACTCGATATATGGACTTCACAAAAGAAAGGCTGGGAAATAAGGCTTATTTTATTTCTAACTCAATCAAATGCCTTAAAAATCATGCAAAATAATTTAGGGTTTTTTTTCTTTTATCAAAGGTTAAAAGAGTATGTGGATGTATGTGTGTGTGAATGCACCCAGCAAATTTTCTTGGAAGGTTTGAGTATGAAAAGGCTAGTAGGGAAAAAAAAGGAAATTGGGTTTGTGGGAAGAAAAGCAAAGTATAAGAAAATAATCCCAGCAAACTGTAAAGGAGCAGAGGTGTTTCTGGGAACAGAAATGGAAGATGAATCAGCTCAATTCAGAGGAAAATGTGGATCAACTGTTGTTCATACCACTCACAACACTTCAAAAGTATTTTCAAGTGAAGAAAAGGGGGAGGGGGTAAGCGGGATAGCAATCGTGGCAAATTCTACTCATGAATACTTTAATACAGAGAAGGGAACAGCCACATCATTCAGGTTATGGCTTAAAAGGTCAAGCTTCTCTCAGCATCCCCAAGAAATGTTTTTGAAATTGCTTGCTTAACTCAGATGTTGGCTACACGAATCATCTCCATTGTTCCCAAAGACTATATCACAAAGGTAAGTGCTTAATAAATGCTTCCTGAGAAAATACAAAACTTCACACAACCAACTAAAACCCACTGCAATCTGATTCCCATAAACCTTTCCAATCATTTTATATTGCTCCACTTCATACACTCTCCATTTCAGTCAAATTGCCCTACTAGTTATTCAATCTGACATTACATCTCCAGTCTGTCTTTTTGTATATGTAGCAATCCACTTCCAAAATACATTCCTTCCTATTCACATGCAACCTTCTACATAATGCCTTATTATTAATAATCTCTTCTTCCCAAAATTATTTTGTATTACTGTTCTTCCTTTTTGCTTATCTTTTTGCTTATTATACATTAGTAAGGCCCCAATTGAATATATAAGCTCCTTGAGGTCAGGGACTTTCAGATTTTTTTTTTGTCTTTGTCTCCCCAAGAAGCCAGCACAATGCTTTGCAGACAGTAGATATTTCTTGAATTGAATGGGAACCACAGCATTAGATCTTCATAAACAGCTTCATACATTATAAAACAAAGATATTTCATTGTCATTAAATCATCAGGTTTAAGTTGTTTTGATATTTAATTTTGTATTTTAAAAATCTAATACAGTTTTTAAAACATCTACAATTTCACTCAGAGCATTAATTTCTGTTTGGACAAGGTAAATCAAAAGAGATATAAATGGGGCGTCTAGGTTGCACAATGGTTAGAACACCAACCCTGGAGTCAGGAGGACTTGAATTCAAATCCAACCTCAGACTTCAATTGGGGTGGGGAGGGCGGAGCAGGGGAGAGGGAAAAAAGGAGAGAGGAGGAGGGAAAAGGGGTAATGGATAGAGGGGGAGGAAAGAGGGAGAAGAAAAAGGAGAGGAGAGAGAGACATACACAGAGAAAAAGTGATGGGGAATCACTGTCGTGGAGGTGCCATTCAGAAAGAAAACATGACTTGACATTAGGAAGCTATGGATATAAAACTGATCTCACAGAATTCCTAGCTTCTACAATCATGGTCAAATCACTTAACCCTTTCTGAAACTCAGTTTTTCCATCTGTAAGACCCCGATCACCATGAGAATCAAATGAAATACAAGTGCAAAGGCATTTATCAGTTTCAGAATGCTAAATTATTATTATTAAATTTCTCCAACTGAAGTAAAATTATAATATGGAAATGGCACAGAATTCAGCTAGTATAACACAAGTCCTGGCAACTCCTACTGAAGTTTCAAGAGTAGGGATAAAGGCAGAATGTATTTCTTATTCTTATTTTTTTTTTTTGGTGAGGGCAATTGGGGTTAAGTTGCCCAAGGTCACACAGCTAGTAAGTTAAGAATCTGAGTAAAGTGTTTGAGGTCAAATTTGAATTCAGCCTAAACTAATCTATCTATTTAGTGCTATACCAATCAAACTCCCAAGAGATTATTTAACTGAACTAGAAAAAATAACGACAAAATTCATCTGGAAAAACAAAAGGTCAAGAATTTCAAGGGAATTAATGAAAAAAAATGCAAATGAGGGTGGCCTAGCTGCACCAGATCTAAAACTATATTATAAAGCAGTGGTCACCAAAACCATTTGGTACTGGATAAGAAATAGAGTAGTGGATCAGTGGAATAGGTTAGGTTCACAGAACAAAATACTCAATGACAATAGTAATCTAGTGTTTGATAAACCCAAAGACCCCAGTTTTGGGGATAAAAACTCACTATTTGACAAAAATTGCTGGGATAATTGGAAACTAGTATGGAAGAAATTACGCATTGACCCACACCTAACACCATATACCAAGATAAGGTCAAAATGGATTCATGATTTAGAACAATGTAGGATGGTTTACCTCTCGGACCTGTGGAGGGGGAAGGAATTTGTGACCAAAGAAGAACTAGAGATCATCATTAATCACAAAACAGATAAGTTTGACTATATCAAGTTAAAAAGTTTTTGTACAAACAAAATGAATGCAGACAAGATTAGAAGGGTAGCAATAAACTGGGAAAATATTTTTACATTCAAAGGTTCTGATAAAGGCCTCATTTCTAAAATATATAGAGAATTGACTCAAATATATAAGAATTCAAGCCACTCTCCAATTGATAAATGGTCAAAAGATATGAACAGACAATTTTCAGATGAAGAAATTGAAACTATTTCTAGTCACATGAAAAGGTGCTCCAAATCACTATTGATCAGAGAAATGCAAATTAAGACAACTCTTGAGATACCACTACACACCTGTCAGATTGGCTAAAATGACAGGAAATGATGATGATGAATGTTGGAGGGGATGTGGGAAAACTGGGACACTGATACATTGTTGGTAGAACTGTGAACGGATCCAACCATTCTGGAGAGCAATTTGGAGCTATGCTCAAAAAGTTATCAAACTGTGCATACCCTTTGACCCAGCAATGTTTCTATTGGGCTTATATCCCAAAGAGATCTTAAAGGAAGGAAAGAGTCCCACATGTGCAAAAATGTTTGTGGCAGCCCTTTTTGTAGTGGCTAGAAACTGGAAACTGAATAGATGCCCATCAGTTGGAGAGTGGCTGAACAAATTATGGTATATGAATGTTATGGAATATTATTGTTCTGTGAGAAACGACCAGCAGGACGATTTCAGAGAGGCCTGGAGAGACTTGCATGGGCTGATGCTGAAGGAAATGAGCAGAACCAGATCATTATACATGGCAACAACAATACTATATGATGATCAATTATGATGGATATGGCTCTCTTCAACAATGAAATGTTTCAAACCAGTTCCAATTGTTCATTGAAGAAATCCATATACACCCAGAGAGAGGGATGTGAAATGTGGACTACAACATAGCATTTTCATGCTCTCTATTGATGTTTGCTTACATTGTGTTTCCTTTTTCTGATTTTTCTTTCTTGTAGATACGATTTTTTGCACAAAATTGCACAAAAATGATGTGTGGAAATATGTATACATATATTCAATATGAAAAGAATTTTAACATAATTAACATGTTAGTGGATATCCTGTCATCTAGGGGAGGGGTGGGGAGTAGGGGGGAAAAATTTGTAACAGAAAGCTTTGTAAGGGTTAATGTTGAAGAATTACCCATACATATGTTTTGCAAATAAAAAGTTTTAATTTTTAAAAAAAGTTACAGATTAAATTTATCATATACTTTAAAAAAAAGCAGTCCATTCCAAAGATTTATAATTCTATATGTAATCTTCTCTTTCTGTTCAACTGCATATATGGAAGTGATCCTTTTATTTGGTGTTTGTTAAGTTTAATTTTTTTTTGTTTGTGTGTTCATTAATGACTTAATTTTACAATAAAAAATAATTTTAAAAATTAAAGAAGGAGGAAGCAAACTGGTTTCCTTAGAAAGTAGTGACCTCCCTGTTATCAAAGCATTCAAAAATAATCTGGATGGACATCTGTCAGCAATATTTTAATCAGGGTCCTAAGGAAATTGGACCTCGAGGGCTTCTTCCAACTCTTAAGTTCTATGATCCTATAAAGACATTATAATATCTCTTGAAATAAGAAAAAGATGTGTAGCACTCCATATCTTTTTCTTCCCTTTTTACTCCTCTAAATAGATAAATTGTAAGTTCCCAAAACCAAGGGAACATATCTCACATAAGAAACATTCTGTTTTTGTTTTTGTTTTACATTTATTTCATTTCCACAATAGATGCCAAGAAACACTACTGTGATATTAATAGTGGTGAAAAAAAATAGACAACACATACAGGGTTGAGCTGATTCCTGAATGACATGTCAAGGAGTCCAAAGTGTGGGCAATGATAAACAAGAGATACCAACTATTCCCATAAATCATGCGATGCAAAGATATGATTGCAGGCAGCAACCAAAAAATGGAAAAGCAAGGAAAGAGATAGTAACCCAATTAATTTCTCAAAAGGCATTGATTTTTACATTCCAAAAGGCACAGAAATGTGTCAACTAGCATTCAAAGTAAGGCACAGACATACTGGCTCTGCAAAAGAAGTACACTCCCAAGAAAACACAAATCCCAAACATGAAAAGGATATATCAGTTCTCAAAGTCATGTCCAAAGGTCTGACATAAGACAGAGCCAACAAGTTTCCCAGCCACTATAAACTTTTTATTGGGACTCACTTCTCACCAGGTGTGAGGCATGGAGTACTTGAACCCAAGCCAAGCTTTTACTACAATCCCATTTGAGCCCCAGCCACTTGTCATCTCTTTTCAACTTGACCGTACCTACTTCTGCAGCCCATTGGATATGAGGTCAGGAAACTAAACATTTAGAAGTGTCATAAAAGTCACTGTGATTAATCACTTTCTCTTCATTCCTGACAGGGCCAGACTTTTTTCACTTGCCTTCAGGCATTATCTTAATACAAAATTAGCTTGAACTTTCCATATCAGACACCCATGAAGGACTTGACACATGAGGATTTGAAAGGCTCATGAAGAACTTAAAATAAATGAGAGTCACTACAATGCTTATTTCATAGACAAATGAAAAGTTTGATATAAACTTTTCTGGACAGGATGAACTATAATATCCCACCCAGCTCTAAATCTATGCTGAGCTACTAGGTTCCGACATCCAAAAAGAGGAAGGAGGCTCATCTCACCTCCTGGAAAATGATAATCTGATATCTAAAAGGCATTTTTTATTTGTAGATAGATCTAATAAAATTCCTCTAAAGCAACTATACAAATAAATATACCTGACACAAATGGATGTCAGAATTAGGTATGCGTCCTATTTTATACAAACTCAGCATCTAAAATGTGCCAGTGACCCCAATCCCACCTAATTTACTTTTTTTTTCCTTCTAGCATTAATTGAAAAATAAAAATAACTTGGCACAGATAGAAAAGAAGATAGGCAGGGATTGCCAAACCAAAACGATTGCTTCTTGCCTCATTTGCTCTGGAATAAACAATCTCTAAAGCCAATTCTGGATCTAGAGCTTATTATCAAGCAAACACTCCATCCTTAATCACAACACCCTCCAACATTAACACCTCTCAAAGGATGGGAAACTATCTATCCCACTATTAATACAATTCTTCCAGGAGAGACACAATCAAATACTCCTCTGCCCAGAATAATATCTCATATAATGAGCAACTCAAAGCAGTAATAAGAATTTGAGTTGAACAAAATCATACTTTTGAGACATTAAAAAAGAAAACCTTTCCTTCCAATGAAATGGAAAAATGACCCATAAGGGTTCTCTCCTTTTTCCTAGGAGACAAATGATTAAAGGTAGGTTTTCCTTATTCGGTCAGAAGTTTCCAATTCAAATAAGCTAACACATTCACCTTGTACACCAAAAGGAGGGGTGGGTGGGAAGTGAATGAAAACACACATTTATGCACTTTCAGCTCCATGCATGGTCAGTACCCTGACCACATTCATTTCAGACTCTCCCAGCCTCCTTATAAGGGGTTGAACAAACACCAAGGAACTATCTCTATAATGTCAAAAGCCAACTGTTGGCACTGTCTTTGAAACAATAAAGGCATTGGAGCTGAATCTCCTGAAACCAAAACCCTGAATAATAACAAAACTCCCACCATAGTCCACAAATTGAAGGTTATAACAGTCAAGCATGTAACGCCTAAAAGGATCAGCTCAAACCTGGGAACCTCAGTGTTCTTCAAAACAAATTTGCTGATTTTGCCCCAAATATTCAGTTTCAAAAAGTATGGTGAACCTCTGAGTCACCTTCAATTCAAACAACTCTGAATGTATACAATACAATCAGCTTTCCAATTCTCAAGGGCTGCATATCTAGTGTGTTGTGGCTGTGATTTGGTGTGTGTGTGTGTGTGTGTGTGTGTGTGTGTGTGTGTGTGTGTGTG
>JAJPUD010000172.1:312441-367171 GCA_023553655.1 Myrmecobius fasciatus
GTGTGTGTGTGTGTGTGTGTGTGTGTGTGTGTGTGTGTGTGTGTGTGTGTGTGTTTTGTTTGGCTTGGTTATTCAGACTCTTCATTCTTTTTCCTTATTAACAGATATAGGGAACAAAGACTTTTCTGCATCATTAGTATGTTCATAGATATCCAAATTAATTGACCAGCTTTGCTACTTGTTAATTAGTGAGTTTAGTTTAATTTAAAAAAAAAAAACAATTTGGTAGGAATGAAGGTTAGAAATATTGGCTAAAATGAGGGATTTTTGTGTTTAATTTCTCTACATCACTGTGCTCATTGATAACCCAGAGAGGGCTGAATTCAAAGCTGAGATGCAAACTAACCACCACCACCACCCCCAATTTGGGAGAGTAAACCTGAGACAATATTAAAAAACAAAAGATGCTCACTAACAACAATGATTTAAGAAGGACCAAGGAATTACCTTCATTGCTAAGTCTTCACTTGAAATATTTAGTCATAGCCAACATATATAAAGTGCTTTGTGAGCCTTAAAGTACTATAGAAATGTTCTTCATCTTATTATTATTATCTCCAAGATTTAGCAAGGATAATGGAGATTATCTAATTAAATTGCCCCGTTTTTTAGATGAGGAAATTGGGATCTAGAGAAAGTAGGATCATAGATTTGTGCCAAAGGTCACACAACTGGTAAGTAACACAGCAGCAATTTGAGCCCAAATCTGATTTTCCACAGCAATAATCAACCCATCCATAAGTATTTATTAAATATTTACTGATAACCAGTAGCTAGACTAAACACTGAGTATATAAGGGAAAAAAATAGTCTTTGTTCTCAAGGACTTAAATTCTAATTGGGGATGTTGAGAAGAAACAATATATAGTTAACATACAAGATATATACTGATTAGATGGAAGGCACCACATTGCTTCAACACAGGAATTCTACTCAGAAGAATTGTGGCTTACAACCTAGATCTTTTACTAACTGTGTGACATTGGATAAATCATTTCATTTCTCTGGGCCTCGGTTTCCTTATCTGTAAAAATGGGAAAGTTGAACTAGATAAGCTCTAAGGTCTCTTTCATAACAAAGCCTAAGAACAATTTGCCCAGATGCATTCTTGGAGTACATCCATTATCTTATGCTAATTAGCTGGTGAGATCAGCTGCCTCATTCCTAATCTTTTCCTTGCTTTCACCTTTTGTTGATACCAGACAGCCCACTGACCGGATGGCAGTTGTGGCACAAACATCACAGAATCTAGGGCTGGCCGCAAAAATAGATGCTCAATGAGTACTTGTTGATTGGATCATAAAATCATAGGTTTAAAGCTAAAAAGGACCTTCAAGGTCATCTGCTTTGAACCCCTTGTTTAACAGGTCAGGAAACTGTAGGCCAGAAAAGAAAAGAGACTTCACCATGATCAAAGGGGCATTATATGGCAATGTGGGGTTTTATTTTTTGAAGGAATATGATGTCCAACATGATACTTTTCCTGTTCTGGAAGAATCACCCCAAACATAAATAAGTAAAAAATAACCTCTAATAGGATTTATTTTATTCCTATATTATAGTTCAATACAAGTAACAATTAATAAACAACATCTAGAGGGTAAATTTTGCCTCTTCATTCACTTGGATTTTTCCAAAAAATATGGTTTTTACAACACCCTAGGAGCTGCCATGAAATTATCAAAACAAAGCTAATTATAAGTATTCATATGTTTCTACCTGCAAACAAAAATAGACATATGCCTTTCAAAAGAGAGATTGAGATTCAGAAATATAACTGGTCAGAAGGCATGGTGCTTTGTCCCTCTGGAATCAAACTTAAAAGGCATTTGCAGCTATATAATAGCATTCAGTTCAAAAATAATCTATTTAAACAGGAAACTACCAGATGGTCTACTTCCTCTTCCGGCTGACCAGAGCCCAGTTGAACTCAATCCCTGTCTGCCCCACCTCAACAGGCTCCCCAGCAATATACAAGCCTCTCTCTACCCACATTCATCCTCCCAATCAACTGAATTGAGGCCACCATTTTAGTCCTCTTGCCCTGATTACAATAATTGCTAATTATGGCTTGGCTGATATGTCAACAAAGGAAGTTAAAACTGCAAGGGCTGGGACTTGAAAATTGCCCATCCAATGCCTATTTCAATCATACATGGTTTTACTCTCTTTGCAACTAAACCGTAACCATAAGTAGTGACCTGCAGTGGTTGAAACAGTGTTTTAGAATTAAGGACGGTTGTCTGATATGTCACCAGCCTATGGCACACTATGTACCTTTAAGAACTAGATTATGAGCATAGAATAACAACATTGACCAAGTGGTTTTATTTTTCCAAAGAAAAGAACATTCTCTTTGAAAGAGAAAAGTTGACTTTTCCACTCTTGATAACTATTGCACAGATTAAGCTACTTATGACTTTACCACACATCAGAAGGAAGAGATCTCCCTGATCAAAATGAGGGATGAAAGGGACATTAGAGGCTATCTAGTCTAAATCCTTCCCTTATAGATGGGAGAACTGGGGGCAAGAGAGATAAAGTGGCTTTCCCACCAAAATACACATAGAAAATATTAGAAGTGGGATTTGAATCTAGATCTTCTGACTCACAGTGCAACCTTTCCTCCACAATCTTTAAATTATACCCACTGGTTGACCAGAAGATTTCTCTTGACTTTCGGGTTAGTTTTCCTGACCACATTAGCGTTATTTGAGATTCAATGACAACAAGAAAAGGATTAAATTAAACATACATTCAAACTAGTTTCACAGATAGACCTAGAAACTTAACTCTGGAGTATCACCCCACCCAAACCCTAACTATTTTTAAAGTGTTTATATCTTCGAACTATGACTTATTTAAGTGGTTTTTTCCCTTTTGTTTTTTTTCATTTCTCTAACTTTAGAGTCCAATTGCTTATGCCTACATTAGAAGTTACATTCAAGATTCCTGTTCCCTCTACAACTCTATCCTCTCCTTGCATCCCCTCCTCACATCCTTTGGATTCTAGATGGCAAGAAACAGGAGCAGTAGCTGTCTATAAAGAACTCCAATTGAAGACAGGGTCTCAACAGGACCTAGGCAAGATGTCTTGACTTGTCCCCAGTCAATCTCTCCAATACTAAAACTGTCCCTAAAACTTAGTCGCCATCCCCTGGCAATTATTGTTCAATATCTGACTTTTTGTGGTCTCAGTTGGGGTTATCTTGGCAAAGATCATGAAATAAGTTACCATTTCTTTCTCCAGTTCATTTTACAGATTAGAAAACTGAGGCAAGCAGAGTTAAGTGACTTGCCCAGAGTCTGAGGCTGGATTTGTACTCCAATTTTCCTGATTCTATTACACCACCTAGCTGTCCTCCACTGGCAATACCCACTCACTAAAAACACAGCTACTTAACCCAAAGCAAGCCAAAGGAAATATTTCTGATGTGGCCTTTGGACTACATTTCTTTCTTTTTAAAAAGCAAGCTTCTTTTTTTCTAAATTTGAAAAACACTTCCTATTTTCTACAAATGCAGAAATAGATTCCGTCTAATAGAAGGATTTTATTAGCTAACTTTCATCAGGGTCCTCTTTTAAACCACTTTGCTAATACATAAGAATTCTTAACTTCAGGATAGTCCTCTGTTATCTATACACTAAGATTTCTTCCTCCAGGGTGGGAAGGGGAGATTTCAGGGCAGTGAAAACTTTAGAAATATTTATCTCATTTGATTCTCATAACAACCTGTAATTATTATTCCTATTTTATAGTTGAAAATTTCAGAAGTCCTGCTTGCTAGAAGGAGGCTCTCAAAACAAGCTTTTCTGCTCTTACATGTAAACTTGACCAGCCCATTTTCATGATTAAAAAACCTCAAAGGCTTGGCAGTTGATAGTTTTTGTGCTTATCATCTCCAACCAGTTTTGCCTTCAACTTTACTAAATGTTGTCTCTACTTCTGTTTTTCATTTTTCCAAGTGGAAGAATAAAATTAATTTGAAACCAAAAAGGCAAAGATTTTGTCAATAACTGAGAATAAATCAGGAAGGATCAATCAAGGTAAAGATCTCTCTCATCCAGAGGACAAAACTGAAGGACTGCCCATGAGATACACCCTTCTGGCATGACATACTTATCTACACAAAGCATGGCTGACCTAACGGCTCCTTCCTGTAAGATAATATCATGGTGGGAGGTGAAGGGGACCATGGAGACAAGATTTACTCAGTTGGAACTTAAAGGAGAATAACCATCCACAAAATGTAGTGTCATACAGACTGGTTCTAAACATTACTACTTATGAGTCATAGAGGTTAACTGCAAAGCTTTTAAATTGAAAACCCACAGGGTTTTCCTCTTTTAGCTTGTCCTCAGAAGACCTTTTGGGGAGTGTTCCTTCAGTCCTAATCCCCAACTGGCAGCTGTTTTTTAGCATCCGTGTTTACAGAAATACCAGTAGTTATTGCATGCTCTTTTCCATGCGATTAAGCATTACAATGCAGCCCAGGCTGGATTTGAAATACATTTTCCCCAGTTTGTGCAGATTCCAAAGGGCACAAAGTGTACTGCTATGGTGTGCATCTAGTGCCATCTAGTGGTATTAAATAGAACTATTCATAAGCCATTTCTATCTCACAAAATCATTAGCAAAGTATCTGACATTAAAGATACAAACTGCTTTGCATACATTTCTTGAAGTGATTCTCACAACGATCCTACAAAGTAGTTAGGTACTACAATGGATGGAGCAGAGGATTTGGAATCCTGAGTTTAAATCCTACCTTAGGCAAATCCCCAAACCTATCTGTTATATCTGTATATGTTGTGTCCTCCAATAGGATGAAAGTATATGCAAAATACAGGCCTATGGACCTATTGATTTTATTGGACCTATGATTTTATTGATATGGGGAATTCCTAATAAAGAAATTCCTTCTCCCAATGTAAACTGGCATCTCTTCTACAGTTTAAATAGAATTTTCTAAGAGACCCAAGAAATTAAGTGGCTTGCAGAGGATCTCATAGAGGAATTATTTACTTCATTTAAGCATTAAACCAAATATTTGTTAATTATAATGTTGGTACGAGGAAAGTACACATACTTTTAAAGAAAGATTGCATGATAATCATATTTACACCAAATTCATACATTTTATCCATTATCCATTCCAGATTGGAACACTGAAATTGGGAAGATACACAAGTGGGACATGTTCATCTTGCCTCCCCCTATCTTTTGCACATTCAGAACCTTAGTAACAGGAACCAGGGGAATATTTAGAGCTCTTGAGTTTGGGTGTGTATGTATGTATGTTTTTTAAAAGGTATTTAGGAAGTCTTCTAGCTATTGAGTTACTTCTCTCTAAATGGAAAGAGAATCTTGCCCAAACCACTAAGAATATAATTCAATTCAAAATGTAGCTTCAAGTTTTTTTTTCAAAAAATGGAAACTGACCCCCTAGATAAAATTTCTGAAGGTCAACAGAGTTCAATTGGTACATTTGAAAAGAATCTACCTTAATATTTCTACAGTTAACCAAAAAACTCACTCTACCAGTACCTCTAATTTTTCTTCTGTGCATGCTTGGACTTATAAAAGGACCTATTAACATCTTTCTTATTTTTTTAATAACAACTTTTTATTTTCAAAATATATGTAAAAATAATGTTTGACATTCATCCTTGCAAAACTGTGTTCTAAATCTTTCTCTTTCCTTCCCCTATACAGCAAGTAATCCAATATGTTAAACATGTGCAATCCTTCCACATTTTTCATG
The DNA here is from genome assembly GCA_023553655.1 of Myrmecobius fasciatus. Lineage (NCBI taxonomy): Eukaryota > Metazoa > Chordata > Mammalia > Dasyuromorphia > Myrmecobiidae > Myrmecobius > Myrmecobius fasciatus. The sequence goes on from JAJPUD010000172.1 coordinate 318,207, forward strand.
CTGCACCAGAAAAATCAGATCAAAAAGGGGGGAAAATGAGAAAGGGGAAAAAAAGCAGCAAACAACAACAAAAAAAGGTGAATGTTGTTTCCACATTTAGTTGTTATAATCCACATTTTGTCCCCACAGTTCTCTTTCTGGATGCAGATGGCTGTCTCCATCACAAGCCTATTGGAACTGGCCTGAATCACCTCATTAACATCTTTTTTATGATCAAAACACTGAAGAAGGAAAAAACAGACTGACATATAGTAAGGATTCAGGATTGCTAACAGACTGGTTTTCAGGCAATTCTTAAAAGAAAAGGAGATCCATTTCCATGGTGAGACTTCTTATCTATCATTGATGGAGAGACATCTTAGTATAGTGGAAAGAGAGCTGTCTTCAAAGTCAAGGACAGGGCCCAAGTATCACCTCTGAGTCTGGCTGTGGGACTCTGGGAAAGTCCCTTAATTTTGCATTGGCTCCTATGCAATTTTCTAAGATTCTAGAATCACTTCTGATCTCTATTAATAAAGTTATCTCAGCAAGAATTTCCTTATAACAATGAAATCACACTCCCTCCCCCAGCCAAAAAAAAAAAACTCCACATGGAACTATGGAGTCATGACAATTAGAACTTTAGAAAGGAGAAAAAGGAGAAAGACAGATTTGTATCCTCTGTTTGGGGGGTATGGGTGTTTTTTAGGGGAAGAGGAGATAATTGGAGTTAAGTGACTTGTCCAGAGTTATACAATTAATAAGTATCTGAGTAATTGAAGATTAAAACTCAGGCCCTTCTGTCACCAGAGCTGGTGCCTTATCTACTGTGCCACCTAGCTGCCTCTGTATCCTTAGTTTTTAATACACTGTCTGGAACTTTTTCATTTCTCACTGGCTACACACATCTGCATTTCTCCTTCATGACTCAGAAATCTAATCATCTTTTGAGATCACTTTAGCCCTGAAATTCACATTGCATTAGCACTCTCTAGTCCTTAGCCTCCCCCCTCCTCTAATTGAAGGGCAGAAACCTCTCCTACTAGAACCTCTGTTTAAAAAGGGAGACCAGGTCAACCATCTCTTTATTTCCCATCATCTGGACCATACTCCTCTGGAAACTAGATGCCTTCCTCCTCCTCTGCTACTTTACTATGTCTATATATTGTTTTCTCCCATTAAATTGTAAGCTTCTTGAAAGGAAGCCTTATCTTTTGACATTTTTGTATCCCTAGAACTCAGCACAGTGCCTGGAACATAAAAGGCACTCAATAATATAAATTTACTGACTGATACATCGTAAATGCTTCATAAATGCTTGTTAACGAGGTGATGCTCCTTATAGCCACCCCTTCTCATTTGAGACCCTAAGAGCTCTCAGCCCAAACAGGACTTGTGAAGCAGGGAACCAGCCTGGGGAGCACTCAATACATAGGACTGCGCCTCTGAGTATTATCCACATAACCATGCTCCCCACTCAGGGATACTTATCAACTCCCACCTGCACAGGTAGTTTGGATCCACAAAGGGTAATTAACAATATTCTCTTCTCAGGGTTCTAGGGATTTCATTGTTTTCTAAATACTCACCATCAAATAGCTCACTATCAAATGGTATGCTCAATATCCATTATTCAGCCAGAATTGATTAGCTTTTAAAAGCACCCATGTATTAAGATGGTATATAGTTAGAACAGATTACAAAACATCCCCCAGACAGGGAACATGTCCTCTCCTTGGTACATAATATATGAGAAGTAGGGGCTCCAACTTAAAGAACACATTTGGCAAAGGGGTAACATACCTCAAGAGAGAGAAATCCTTTCTCCCTCTCTAGAATCAAATCAAAGGTGTCTAATGAATCAAACTTAATCAGAATTTTTGGTATTAATTTAAGCCTTCTTGGCTCTACAGATGAAGACAATTTTTAGTGCAGTGTTCGTTCTATAATTCTTAGGTAAATCAATAATTATATTCCCATTTGATAAAAACTAGAGTCAATTATGTGTGCCATCTTTTTGACAACCATAGTTTTTTTTTTCATTTTATTCAGCATATAAAATGGTATGCATAAGAACTTCACAGTAAGTAACAATCATATATAATTATTTGTGGAAATTAAAGGCACAGCTTTAGTACAAAATGAATAGATCTTAGTGAAGCAAGAAAAAAAATAATGCACTAGATGTTTTGAGTTTTTTATCTTCAAACTCCAAGATCCTTGAAAAGATAACACCTCCAATCCTTTCTTCTTTAATTCCATCCCCTCATCCCTTATTCCTGTATTCCTTTTGTTCACCATTCCTTTTCCTACCCCAACAGGTTTTTCCATCCTGTTCCCTGGTATTTTCTCCCAAATCATACTGGAATTAGGTTAATGACCATCATCCTAATAGTGACCAGATCTTCTCCAACTAATTAAAATTCTTATTGTATCTTGTTTTGAGCAATCTGGATCCCTTCATGACATCAGACTTTTCTCTATTAAAAAAAAACACATACATAGGGGCACCTAGGTGGTACAGTGGATAGAGCACCAGCCCTAAAGTCAGGAGGACCCAAGTTCAAATTTGACCTCAGACACTTAACACTTTTTAGCTGAGTGACCCTGGGCAAGTCATTTAATCCCAATTCCTTAGAAAAACACACACACACACACACACACACACACACACCTTCCAGGATCCAAATTTTTATGCCACCTGAGTAGTGGTAACCCAGAATCCTTGCTTCCCTTTTAGAGAGGAGTGGAAATTCTGGACTATTCCAAACCATTAAAATCAACATTTATTAAGTATTCACATGATGCTAAGTAATCAGAAGACAAACATTAAAAATTATACAATTCCTATACTCCAGAAACTTATAATCTATTATCATGAGACTATCAATGCCCTCCTCCCACTTAGGTAACATAGATAACTGTTATGTTAAAAAAAAAAAACCATCTATAAGGCCAGTTCCAAGTTTCCATTTCTTTTGCATATGCTAGATATTGTCATTTGTTGTTCAGTCATTTTTCAATCATGTCCAAATCTTCATGACTCCATTTGGGGTTTTCTTGGCAAGGATACGGTTCCTTCTCTAGCTCATTTTACAGATGAAAACTGAGGCAGACAAGGTTAAGTGACTTGCCTGATTCACACAATTAGTGAGTATCTAAGGTAGGATTTGAAATCATGTAGATGAGTCTTCCTGACTCTAGGCCCAGTATTCTATCCACTGAACCACCTAGCTGACATGTCAGATAAAAGTGCCCAAAAATTCATCCACCACACACAACTGCCAATGTGATTTTCTTAATGCACAGGTCTGATGAAGTTACTTTCCTACTTCAAGAAGCACCAGTAGCTCCCAATTGCCTCTAGAATAGATTAAAAATCCTCAGCTTGGCACTTAAAGTAATTTACAATCTGGCTTCAAACTAAATTTCTAGTCTTACATTATTCCTTCTCACATATTCTCCATTCTGTCCAAACTGATCTATTTGTTTTCACCCATAAATGATATTCCATTTCTCATCTCTATCCCTTTGCCTAGAATGCATTAGATGATCTCTGTTATCCTTCCAGTTATCACTCTATGATTTTATGACCCTATAAACTATCATTCCCTCAATATAGGATGATTTTTATTTTTTTTTATTTTTTGCCTTTTTGCTAAGGCAATTGGGGTTAAGTGATTTGCCCAAGGTCACACAGCTAGGAAATGTTAAGTGTCTGAGATCAGATTTGAGCTCAGGTCTTCCTGACTTCAGGGCTGGTGTTCTATCTACTTCGCCACCTAGCTGCCCCATTTTTATTTTTATCTTCCTATACATAGCACTTAGCACAGTATTTCCAAGCACTTAATAACTGTTCATTAAGTTAAATTTGTGAATATTCCAGAAGAATTGTTTTAAGTTCCACTGTGACAATAAAATAAAAATAAATAAGTAAAAGTTCATAGGATTTATAATATGGAGCTATTTCTCTAATCACTCATACTAGATGGCCTGAACCCTCAAACAGCAATTTAACGAGAAAAATCAGGTTAGTTTCTGATGGTTACAATCAAGGCAGATGATATGTGCCACCATTTGAAAACAACACATGGAGAAAAAGGAAGAACAAATTTGAGTGTTTTTCTTCACATAGGCTGGGGGCAGCTAGTGGAAAGAGCACCAGCCCTAAAGTCAGGAGAACCTGAGTTCAAATCTGGTCTCAGACACTTAACATTCCCTAGCTGTGTGACCCTGGGCAAGTCACTTAACCCCAATTGCCTCAGCAAAAAAAAAGAAGAAAAGAAAAAAAAAGAAAAGAAAAAATGAGTAAATAACTTGGTAAAAGAGACACACAAAAAATACTGAAGAAAATAACACCTTAAAAAACAGACTAGACCAAAAGGTAAAAAGTACAAAAAAGCCAATGAGGAGAAGAATGCCTTAAAAAGTGCAATTGACCAAGTGGGGAAAGAGGTATTTTTCTGGCAGGTGAGATTTGAGTTTGAAACTCAGAGAAGCCAGGGTTCAAATAGAGGAGGGAGAAAACTCCAAATACAAGGAACAGCTAATGAAAATTCATGAGTTTGTGAACACAGAACAAAGAAGGTTATGTCATTGGATGGAGGGTGAAAGAATACTGGAAAGGGAAATTCATTGAATAGTGAGAATGACTGGTCAGACCTGGATGGTAGAGATAGAATAAAAGAAGGAATTGGTCATAACAAAGGAGATGTACCCTTTATCCCAATATTCAAGGGACATTCCAGAAAATTCTGTATGATGCCAAAGGAGATCCTTTAAACAAACAAAAAAGCTTTAGATTCATCAATAAAGAAGAACACAATCTTCTATCAAGGGCTCTAAATTGTTATTTAACAAACACCATACCATTTATATAATATCTTTTCCCCCTATGAGGTAATTGGAGTTAAGTGACTTGCCCAGAGTCACACAGCTAGGAAATGTTAAATGTCTGAGATCAGATTTGAACACAAGTTCTCCTGATTTCAGGGCTGGTGCTCTATCCACTGCGCCACCTAGCTGCCCCTATAGTATCTTTTAGAAAATGACAAAAAATCTGCCATGCCAACCACACTCACTACATAAAGCCTTCCTAATATAGCAAGTTGTTAATGCCATAGTAACCCATTGTTTTATGAATAATCTTTTCATGAAGGCCACTAGAAATTATTGGCTTCTCAAAGGAAGCCAATATACATATATACATTTTTGAAGAGGAAAAAGAATGTCAAAGATGAGGAAAAACAGTATTTGGGTGGGAGCAATGCTGTAGAAATGGACTATTTTTAAAGAAACTCCTTAATTGTTGTATTATATTTGTCAATCTAAAGCCTCTCTATGGAAGGCAGTGTTCTTTTCCATTGGTGATTCTAAACCTTTGTGGTTTTTTAATGATTTTTTTAATGATTTATTTCCTTGGGCATGCTCAGCCAATTATTAATCACTTACTGTGAACTGGGTACAATTAAGTGGTGGGAACACAAAGAAAAGCAAAAATGAAGTTCCAGAGTTCACACTACAATGGGAGAGACAATATGCAAAGAAAGGAAGGGAAGGGAATAAACATTTATATTTGTTGCTATTTATTTGTTTTTCAGTTGTATCCAACTCTTTGTAACCTCATTTTGGATTTTCTTGGCAAAGATACTACAGTGATTTATCATTTCTTTCTCTAGATCATTTTACAGATAAGGAAACTGAGGCAAATTGGCTTACATGACTAAAGCCAGATATGAACTCTGTAAGAAGAGTCTTCCCGACTCCAGGCTGAGGATTTTATTCACTGCACTACCTTACTGCCTCAAGCATTTATATATTGCCTACTAAGTATCAGGAACTATCCTAGGAATTTTACTATTATTATCTCATTTGACCCTCACAACAATCCTCGGAGCTAGATGCCATTATTATACCCATTTTGCAATTGAGGAACAGAATTATGTGGCTTGTCCGGGATCACACAGCTAGTAAGTTTCTGAGGCTAGATTTGAATTCATGTTCCCCACAAGGAAGTAATCAGAAAACAATCTGAGAAGGGCATTGCCTGTGAGAGGATCAGGGATTTAAAAGGAATCTTGAAGGAAGTTAAAGAAATTAAGAAGTGAAGGTTAGGGAGTAGACCCAGGAATGGGGATGGGGAAGAGGGGAAGGAGAGTTAGGGAGAGTGACAGATAGCTAGGACAAAGGTACAGAGAAGGAAAAAAATGTAGGTTCAACCTATTCGATTGTCAGTTCCAAGGAGGGTAGGAACTGCCTTCCCTTTCTTTGTACCCTTGGAATGGAAATAGCATGGAAATAGTAGGTGCCTAATAAATGCTTATAGAAAGCACTTCTCATGTTCAAGAAACTGTAAGCAGACCAAAGCTTTTGGAATGGAGAATCTGAGTAGAAGCCAGGTTATAAGTAACACTAACAAAAGAGCTTATATCTTATCCTGAAGATATGGGGAGCTACTGGGCTAATTGAGGAAGGATATAAAAAGAATAAAACTTACCAAATTTTCAGGAAACTCCCTAGAATTTCAGGGACTATCTCATGTCATGGCCAACTAGCTTGTAATATTTCAATCAGAGACACAGAGAGAAGAATATGGATTCTCTGTCCCTCTCAGCTAATCAAGACAAACTTGGATTGAGTAAAAGTGGGTTTGGTTGGGGGAGAAGTTTCAGGGGCACAATATACAGAGGACAATGCAAAAGATGGGGACCCAAGCTGAGCAGTAAAGGAAAACAAGGGTTTTGAGAAGAAGTGAGGAGAAATTGAATTCTAGGCAAACAAAACTGATCCAATACTTGGAAGTAAGAGATGGAATGACAAGTTGGGAGAACAGTCATTAATCCGATTTGGAAGTCATGCAGAATTTTAAGAAGAAGTATGAAATAATAATTAAGGGGGAAGGGAAATAAGCATGTACAAGCCAGATTGTCAAGAGTCTTAAATACCAGGCTAAGGCATTTATATCTCATCTTACTACAGGCAATCTCCTGAAATTGGGTTTTGTTGTTGCTATTGTTGTTTGTTTAGTTTTTTGTTTTAGATAAGGAAATGACTGCATTATACTTGTGCCTCAGAAAAATTATTTCAGTGGCTATATTGAGTTAGATTAGAGAGGTGAGAGTCTAGAAGCAGGATGATCACTTACAAGGCTACTGGAACAGCTGAAGCTAGAATTGATATCTAAAGACCCTCATCTACAAGAAAAGAAGTTTCCATAGCATCATCTTTCCTGAATTGGAACAAAAAAGATCTTGTTGGGAACCTGATATGAATCAGTATAAAGGGAAACCCAGTAGTCTAGACACAAATTATGGATCCTTTCATTGTTTTCTTTTTTATCTTCTATCACTTTTGTTCTGTCTGGACAACTGGCTAAACATTTTTTGGAGGTAAATTCTATAAACCCCTACTCTAGATGAACTAACAACCTAATAATGGAGATGACACATATGCATAAATAACCCTAATATAAGTTAGAATATTTTAAATGCGCCAGAGGCTTGAGAGGGGTTTAAGACAAGTGGAGATCCAGGGATCATTTTGGGTAGGGGGAGAAAGAAAGGAAGAGAAACCATGGAAAACTTCATGAAGGGGGTAGCACCTGAGCTAAGACTTGAAGAAAAAAGTTTGCAAATGGAAAAAATGTCAGTGTGAAAGAAAACAATGACAGAAGACAGAAATGGAAGAAGGGAAGGAGGAGGAGGAGAAGGGAGGAAGAGAAGAAGGAAGGAAAGGAGGGAGAAAGAGTGAGAGGAGGAGAGGAAGAAAGGAGGAAAAAAGGGAAGAAGGGAGACAGGAAAGCTCTATCTTATGTCATGACCAATATTACCATTGGCTTGTGATATTTAAATTAGAGGCACAGAAAAGAATATAGATTCCTTGTCTAGAGAAAGGAGGGAAGGAAGGAAGAGAGAAGGAAGGGAGGAAAGAAAGAGAGAATGAAGGGAAAGAGGAAGGAAGGGAGTGGGAGGGAAGGAGGAAAAGCAAGGAGAAAAAGGCAGGATGTCAGATAAGTAAGGAGAAAAGGATATAATAAGTATTTATTAAGCATCTACTATATCCCAGGCACTTTATAAATATTATCTCATTTAATCTTCACAACAACCCAGTAGGTATTGCTATTACTCCTGTTTTATAGTTAAGGAAACTAAGGCAGTGATTTGTCTAGGGTTCCACAGCTAATTGTATCTGAGGCCATATTTGAACTAAAGTTTTCTTGTCTAGACCCAGTGCATAAGAGGTAAGGTGTGCAAATAGATGTGGAAAAGGATCTAATGAGACTTAGAAAAAGAACAGCTAGTTTGGCTGAAATTTTAAAACCTTCCGTAGTCTGACTCCAGCCCACCATTCTAGGCTGGTTTAATATCTTTATCACTTACCCTATATTCTAGATAAACTGGCCTGTTTGCATGTCCAAGACACAGTATCCCATTTCTCAGCCTCTGGGCTGACTCCTGTAGTGAGAGCATTCTTCCTCCTCATCTTTGGCTTCCTGAAATCACTATCTTCCTTCAAGGCTCAGTAAATGTGCTATATAAGAATTCTAAATTCCTGATTTAAAAGTTTATATTTTATCAAATGCACAGAAGTGTACTGGCAAATATTTAACAACCAAAAAAAGTACACATGACAGATTTTATGATTAATCTGCATTATTAACATTATCTCCATCTTTTTCTTAAGCCTTAACAATCAACAAAACAGTCAAGTTCTGATCTTTTTTGTTTGCCAATTTGTGAGTTGTAAATGCTGAACACTAACATTTTACTCATCACCTTGTGAGCCTGTAAGTGCAAGTTCCATCACAGCCCTTTGTATACCTCCCATAAGTAATAGTCACCAAAGCTTATGGACAGGTGTGGTGTTCCCCTTAATCTTTGAAAATGACTATGTCACCCTGAACTTCTTCATACTTTAAATGAATTTGATTTTAAATGAAATATAACATAGAGGCTTCTAGCCCTCAAGTATCACTTGAAGGCTCATCAGAAAAAGATCGAAAGCTCCTATCATCTAAAAATAACAGTATTCATAATAACAGCATATTACAATGCCCAAGAAAAAGCACCAGCAAATCCAGCATGTTTATACATGAAGCCACTAGATGGCATAATGAACAGAAAACCAAATGTTGAGTCAGGAAAATAGAATCCTATCTCTGACGCTGGCTAACTGGGTCAATGTGGGCAGGTCTCTGGGTTCTAGTTTCCTAATTTGTACAATAGAGATGTTAAGAGTTCTTACACCTTGGGGTTGTTATGATGTTCAGATCAAAGAATACAATGTAAACTCTTCATGAACCTTAAATTGCTATACAAGTGTTACCTTTTATCATATGTTTAAGTTACTGAGTTTAAAATTTCCAAATGTATGTGTCTTATCAAAAAGATGTCCTATAAACATAAAAAATTATCTCGATGTCAACAATAATAATAGTCATTAAATGATCATTACTAAATAGCCACTGTGCCTTTTTTAAACAATGCTCCACACTCTGCCAAGTGAATTTGAGATAAAGACAGGAGAATATAGATTCCCTGTTCCTCTTAACTGATCAAGACTACCTGGAACAAATTGTTGGTTGAGGGAGAAATTTCAGATTATTCAGAAGTTTCAGCATAAAGAGAACAGTACAATGCCATCTGATTCTAAAAGAACTGTCAGACTAACTATATATGTGTGTATATGTAAGACAACATATGAGTATATATAGATATATAGACATATGTGTGTATGTGCTGATGATTGCCTTATATTTTACTGCATGAGTTTTAGTACTACACCTACCTAACCTAGTGATTTTATTTATCTACCAGTAGATGGCACTATAACCAAGCTTAAATACCTTTGGTTGTGCGGGATGTTCTAGCTAATAAAAATTTAGTTTAGCAATTCAGAAACTATCCAATCCAAATCACCATTTTACAGATGAAAAATGATGAAACCCAGAGAAATTAGATGGTTTGCTCAGAGTTACACAGCAGCTAACAGGATTAGAATTCTGGTTTTCAGGTCTCTTGACTCCTAAAACAAAAGGTACAAAGAATAAGTATTCTTTGTTCTAGAGAAAATAATCCTCTTTAAATGTGTGTGTGTGTGTGTGTGTGTGTGTGTGTGTGTGTGTGTGTGTGTGTGTGATTTTGGATATATTTTCAGCATTAGTATGAAAATCTGCCCACAATAAGGGCTTAATGAAATGTTATTCTATCGAATTGATGTGATGACTACAGATTAAACCAAATAAATATATATACTTTTCCCAAAAGTGGAAGAATAGAGGAATAGATTCCATTTCTATTCTGTATGCTTCAATGGGTATCTCAGTGAAATATATAAGATTATATTAAATTAAAATATTTTTGAGATCCTTAAAAGAAATATGCTATAGCTATAAAAAAATTTAATGGTGATGATAATGGTTTTTTTCTGGGATATTATTTAAATTTTCAAACTTAAGCATAATAATATATGGTGATGGCAATCTCTAAAGCTAAAGTTAATCATTCCTGCTGTAATTGGAGTTGTGCCAGGGATACTTTCATCAAGCCTAAAGAAGCTGAGCTTACATGTACTTTTAGTTAAATATTAAAAGTAGTTATTTTATTCACTTGTGCAATAAAAGGGAAGAAGTAGAAAAGGGAGGAAAGAAGGAAAAAAGAAGAAAAGAAGAAAGGAAGATAGGAAGAAAAGAAGGGAGGGAGGAAGATTTATTAAATATCTATTATATGCCAGGTAGTCTGTGAAACATTTTATAATGTTATTTTATCCGCATAACTATCCTGGTAGGTAGATGCAGTTATGATTCTCATTTTACAGTTGAATAAAAGTGAGGCAGGATGACTAGCTTGTCACATAGATTCGAAGAGTTTAAGGTCAAATTTTAGCTCAGGTTTTCCTCACTGCAAACCCAGTGTTCTCTTCACTGTCCTATCTAGCTGCCTCTAATCATCCAGAGAACATCAAATATAAAAGAATAAATTGATAGTGGCTTATTCCAGATTGTTCCACCAACATCCTCCCCCCAAACTCAAGGGGAAAAAAGGTGAAAACTATATAAAGATTGCTACTACTAACCATCATTGTCATCATCATCATATTATTATGTAGAACTTTAGCTTTCAAGATTCTTTATGGGTTATTTAGCTCATTAGAGTCTCATAATTGAGAGGTCAATGCTATTGTTAGCACCATTTTACAAATGAAAAAACTCAGATGGTAAAATTTGTCCAAAGTCACACAACCATCAAGTATCTGAGATAGAATAACCAAGTATTTATCTACCTTGGTTTATCAGACTGAGAAGAAATTTGACCAAGAAAACGTGAGTTACAATTTAGAAAATTTGTCTCTCTGTGGACACCTGATAAAGTATTTGGGAGAACCCAAATTAAATGTATCATATTTCCCTTTGCTTGCATGAGAAGAAATTGCTGCTACAAAGTAGCCAGAGCAGCACAGTTACTGCTCAAAGAAAAAAGCCGAATGGGATAATTTATTTCATATAATATATAATTCATTAAAGTATTATTTCTGATTCTACTAACTGGCAAAATGGATAGCCCTGTAATAATAAATACTAGCATTTATACATCAAAATCCATAAAGACACAAAGGAAAAATGAAAGAGATTTTCAAATGATTTCAGTTTGCATTCTTTTAATTGGCTCATTTTTTTATGAATGCAATTTTTAAGGTAAACCACTTCCTTTTTTGAATGAAGCTGGTTAGCAATATGGCTTACTGTAAAAGAGGAAACTAGAAGAAAATTAACTTCTCAAAGTGAGAAAGTATGCACTTAAAAATATCTTGTAGATGAAGCACATCACTCCCAAAACCTCTTCCTGGCAGCTCAAAATAACACCTGAAATTCTACCTGTAGGGGGAAATGATCACTTTGTATCTGTTAAAAATTTAACGTTTTGTTAAACATTTTAAATGGTTTTGTTCTAAAACTAAGACAAATGAATGTAATGAGGCAACAGTGGATCTGAAGTTAATAAGTTCAATGTTTCATTTGTGTTCAACTCTTCATGACCCCATGTGGGGTTTTCTTAGCAAAGACACTTGAGTGGTTTTGCCATTTCCTTCTCAAGCTCATTTTTACAGATAAGGAAACTAAGGCAAGGTTAAATGATTAGCTAATGTCATATAGCCAGTAGGTGTGTGAGGCCAAATTTGAACTCAGGATAATGTCTTCCTAATACTAATACTTTTATTCCTAACTTTCATCCCATCAAGACTAAGTGACAATTTTCTAATCTGATTAATTAGACTAATGGAAGAAGATTATAGGAACTCATTACAATTAGAGAAGACAAGAATGGTGACATATCAATATCCTGTCATGGAAGAATCAGATGAAAGAGCTGGGAATCTCTTGCCATGAAAAGATACAGGAGAAACCTGATAGCCATCTTCAAGTATTTGGAGGCTTGACATGTAGTAGACTCCTTCTACTTGGTCCCAGAGGGCAGTACTGGGGACTATAGGTAGAAGCTGGGGGGAGGGGGAAGGTTTAGGCTTGATAAAAGGTAAAACATTAAAAAATTTATGTGAACTAATGCAAAATTATGTAAAGCAGAAACACCAAGGCAATATAAATAGAAATAACCACTGCAAAACAATAGAAGACAAATCTTGTGAATTCAAACTATTTCATTTGCAGTTGAGGTAATTCTGTTTTGTTTTGTTTTGAATGAAGTAGGAAGGGGTTGACCTAAAAGGGGGAAAAGAATTCCAAGTTCTAAAGCTAAGGGTAGATCCTTTGAGAGGTATACTAAATATGGGAATAACAGTAAAAGGGAGATTGCCCATAAACCTCAAGAAACTATTATGCTAAAAGCAACTCACCACTTGTTTTCCAAAATGAGTGTAAAAATAATATAAAAGAACCAAACAAGATTTAGGATCTGTGCAGTCTCACATGTGGTCACAGACACTCATAGTATGTGATCCTGGGAAAATCTCAACTTGTTTGCTTCAGTTTTCCTCAACTGCAAGAGGGGGATAGTAATAGCACCTATCTCCCATTTGTAGCTCAAGTGATTGTAGGTAGGCAATGAGTTATTACATAAATATGCCTTAGGACTTCGAGCAATCAACAACCACAATGATGCTCAAATACCTCATCTGTGAAATAATAAGAGCAGCTGGGTATTGTAGTAGATAGATTGGTGTCAAGAAGATTCATCTTATTTTTCAAAATAGTTCCAGTTGTTCAGTGATGGAGAAAACTATATACACCCAGGGAGAGGCCTGTGAGATCTGAGGGTGAATCACAACATAGCATTTTCACGCTCTCTATTGATGTTTGCTTGCATTACGTTTCCCTTCTCAGATTTTTTTTCTTGTAGATTCGATTTTTCTTGTACAGCAAGATAACTGTATACATATGTATACACATATTAGATTTGTTAAGTATTTTAATATAATTAACATGTATTAGACTTCCTGCCATCTAGGAGAGGGGGTGGGGGGAAGGAGGGAAAATTTTGTAACAGAAAGCTTTGCAAGGGTCAATAATGAAAAATTACCCATGCATATGTTTTGCAAATAAAAAGCTTTAATAAAATAAAAATAATAAATAATAAATAATTTTTTAAAAAGATTCATCTTCTTGAGTTAAAATCTGGCTTCAAATATTTAAAAGGTATGTGACTCTTGACAAGTCACTTAATTCTATTTGCCTCAGTTTCCTCATCTGCAAAATAAGCTAGAGAAGGAAATGGCAAAGTCTTCCAATATCTTTGCCAAGAAAACCCCAAAATGGGGTCACAAAGAGTGAGAACCAACTGAAAACTACTGAGCAATGGCAAGATAATAGGGTTGAACAGAAGCATCTAAAGGATCTTTCCAGAGCTAAAAAAAAAATCCTGTATAAAGTTGATGAAATGCCTAATTTTCCAGAACTGGTAAATGCATCTGGTACTTAACTACTACCATAGTTTAAATAATCAATTTCAATAGTGAGCACATACTGCTTAAACTTTGACAGACACCAGAGCATTTTATCTTCTCACCACCCACTCTAGACAACTAATATCTGTCAAAGAAATCTTTCTACCATGAAGCTTTCTGTTTCACTGGGTTTCTTTTCATTTCAATACTCAAAGGAATAGAACTGCAATTCAGAGATGAGACAGCCAGGTCACAAGGTAAGAACACTGCCTTTACATTAAATCACTGAACCTAGTTAGATCTCGATATTAGACCAAACACAATATTCTAATAATCCCAGTCCTGCCACTGATTTTATATTGTGAGCCTGGGGAAGTTATTTCAGTGTGATTCGCTCAACACATCCGCAGTAGAACTCTGTGCAAACTCCTGAGTTTCTTGTGAGGAACATAAATGACTAAAGATACTTTGTAGTTACAAAAACTCTGAACTATATAACACAAGCAATCCAGATGGCCAGATTCCAACATTAGTAACATCCTTTGCATTCCTACAAGAAAAAGAAGAAACTGAGAGCAAATAAGACTAACACTGATTGCCCTTGGAGGCAAGTTCCATTAATAAGGGACAAATTGAGATTAACAAATGAAAGGGAGGAAATAAGCATTTATCAAGTGCCTAGTATGTTCTAGGTGCTGTTCTAAGCACTAATACTTTACAAGTATTAGTTCATTTTATTTTCATAACAATTCTGGGAGGTAGTGCTATTATGATCCCCATTTTACAGATAAGAAAATGATTGTGATTTACCCAGAGTCACGCAGCTAATAAGTGTCCAAGATCAAACTTGAATTCAGATCTTCCTGGGTCTAGGCACAGAACTTTATTCACTGGATTATCTGACTGAAAATAAAATCATTTCAATACAAGCAAACTTTAATGGGAAAAGTGCTGGAGTTGGAGTCAAAGATTTGGCATTCAAAAAGAGGCTCACAGCTACCAGAGCCTACTCCAAGTAATAAATTCCTGAACCAGGGCAACTCAACCTATACAAGTTTATTTTTCTATCAGGATACCAAATATGTTTTTGAACTTAACAGTGCTCAGGATTTTCCAGATCTGACCTTTTATTTCTTTAATCATTATCAAAATCTAGAAAAATCAGTACAATAATCCCCAAAAATAGAGGTATGGGTGGTTAGATAGATAGATGGAAAATGGAAAGATAAAAATAAAAAGGGGCAGCTAGGTGGCACAATGGATAGAGCACCAGCCCTGGAGTCAGAGGAACCTGAGTTCAAATTCAATCTCAGACACTTAATGCTTAATGACTCTGGACAATTCACTTCATGTCAGTTGCTTTCCTCCCCGCCTACCCCCCCCCAAAAAAAATCAGTACAACCACAAATTTCAGGACACAAAGCATCTCACCCATTGCCGCTAAATGATGGGGTTTTTAATTTCTTTTTAATGTTTTAATTTTATTTTAATGTATTTATTAATTTAAAACTTAAATGCAAAATAGGGGGGAAAGACCCAAAGAAGGAAGAAACTGTCATATGCACAGCAGAACATAAGAGAGGATTCAAAATATGTAACAATAAATTTCCATTTCAAGAAGGCATATATAATAATAGAAAGCATTGTCTTCAGTTGTCCATCTTTTCTTTACTTCCTTGTAAATTTTCTTTTGTTCTTTGTTATACACTTTTACTTTAGTCTTTTTTTTTCCCCTTTCCTTCCCATAACCTTCTCCAAGTAGGTTGCAGTTAAGCAGAGTAGATATACATATATACATCTTGTGTGTGTGTGTATGAGCACTATGTATGTATGTGTATATAAATGTATGTATATGCATACATCTTAAACAATATTAATATGGCTGACATATAATGTAGATTTCTTTCTTTTGATTGAATCTTTTTTAATTATGGCTTTGAGATCAATGATTACCACTCCCATTTTTTTCTTTTAACAAATTCTACTTGGTGTTTGGTTTTAATGAATGTGTCAATAAACTCATATTTCAAACTAGGTTACACATCCTTTGGTGGCTTTTTGTATTATGTTCTCTGCACAGAAATTTCAGTCTTTTTGGCTGATGAGGGGTGGAACATGCTTTTAAAGGAAAAAATCAAACTACAATCATTTGCATCCTCTGAGAAACAATGGAATGAAAATAATTTGGACAGGCAAGATGAAAAGAATCCTGGAAAGATTGCCTTAAGCTTCTGTGAGTTTGTAAACTTCAAAATTACCTTAAATGGAACACTTCATGGTTTCCCAAATCTGATGGTATTATTGCAATAATTTTCCTCAGGCATGTACAGTCAAAGACAGAAACACCATTCAGCTACTATAAGAAACAAATCCTGTCTGTTTTAACAAACAAGGTAAATCAATTCTGAGAGATAGCATGACCTGTAGAGGAAAATGAGTGAGATCTGGGCAATAGTTATATCTCTGTCTCTGACATATCTATCAGCTATGTGATCTTAACCTCTCTGGTCCTCAGTTTTCTGATTTGATTTCTAAGGTGACTTTCAATACCTTTTCTAATTCAAAGAAAAATCTAAGTAACTGAAGATGTATTCTGTGAAACTTTTTGTTTTCTATAATATCAATTAGTATTCTATAAACTCTGAGTGCAGATTGAAGCATATTGACTTGCCTAATGTCACACTATTAAATTTGGATTGAAGCCATTATGACTTGAGGTTCAGCTACACCACACTAATTCCACTGGTATGTTACAAATCTAAAACTATTTTTAAATGAAAAAAAAATGTATTAAATACTTCTTATATGAAAAACTCTACAAGTCAAAAAGCAAGACAGTGTTTTCAAGGAACTTATATTCTAATAGGAGAGACAACAAAAATAGAAGAGTGGTAGCTGAGGACAGTTAGATTACTCTGTCATGAGACTACTAGTCTCAAATTAAGAAGACCTGAGTTCAAAAGTAGCCTCAGACATTTTCTACCTTTGTGATCCTAGACAAGTCACTTAATCTTGTTTAATCAGTTTCCTCATCTGTAAAATAAGAAAGAGGTGGCAAAAAACTCCAGTATCGTTGCCAAGAAAACTCTAAATGGGGTCATGAAGAGTTAAACACTGAAATGAATCAACCACAATATTAGCAGCTGAGGAAATGTGTTTTGTCCTGGGAAGTCATGGGATTGGAGAGTGGACCAATATGACCATTTATTGACACTTTTTCCAGAAGCAATGGATCCTCCTCCCCTGAATTGGCACCTAAGTGTAGCTCTCCCAGATCTCAACTATATTACAAATCAATTACCACCAAAATTATTTGGTACTGGACAAAAACTATAAATATCAATTAGTGAAATTTTAGTTACATAATCTAGGAGCTTATTGTTCAGTAAACCCCAAGAATTGGCTATGGACTTACTATTTGACAAAAACTACTGGGAAAACTAGAAAACAATCTCTCAGAAACAACATGGAAATCAATAAGTTCCATATGGATACATGATTTAGAAACACCCCCCCCCAGAAAAGTTAACATACTAAACAAATGAAAGGAGCAAGAAGAGATTCTGATGTGTGGATAGAGGAAGAGCTGATGACCAAAAAGAATTAGGGAGAAATACAGAAGATAAAATAGACAGTTTTATTATATAAAAATTTTTGCACAAACAAAACCAATGAAGTTAAATTTAGAAGGGAAACAGATAAGGAGGAAAAAATATTTGCAGCAAATTTTTCTGATAAAGGTCTTATATCCAAGAAACTGAAATGTATATAACACTAAAAGCTATTCACCAATAGTCAAAAGATATGACTAGGTGGTTTTCAAAGGAAGCTATCAACAACTCAATTTATCAAAACCCATATGAAAAAGAAAGTTCTTCAAATCACCAATAATTAGAGAAATACAAATTAAAGCAACTCCAAGGTTGTACCTCAAACCCATCAGATTAACAAAGGTGACAAAAGAAGAAAATGGCAAATGTTGGAAGGGCTAGTGTAAAATGCACTGTTGGTAAAGCTGCAAACTGGCCCAAGCACTTTTGGAAATTTACCTCCCAAAGTCATGATATTTTGTATACCCTTTGACCTAATGATAGGATTACTAGACTTAAAGAAACCAAAGAGGAAAGATATCTGTATATACAAAAATATTGATAGTGGCCCTTTTTCTAGTAGCAAGAAAATCTGAAAACTAAGGGGGTGCCCACATATTGAGGAATGTATAAAGAAATTATGATATATGATTATAGTGAAATGTCATTATACTGTAATAAATGACAAAACTAGCAATTCAAAGGAAACTAGATCTCTATGAATTGACCTGGACTTAAATAAGTAGAACTAGGAAAACAATTTATATCATGACATCAAAGAAAGCCAGTTGTGAAAGATTTGAAAACTCTGATCAATGCAATGAAAAACCACAGAATTAAAATGAAGTATTCTACGAACCTCTTACAAGAAGGGTGATGGATTGAAAATGTAGAACCAGATATATTTTTGGACATGGTCATCATGGAAGTTTGTTTTGTCTAACAAATGCATATTTGTTATGAGGGTTTTTTTAATTGTTCAATATAGGAGTAAGAGGGAGGAAAAAAACAAATCCTTGTTAATCAAGAAAAAATGTTAATCTTTAAAATAATAAAGGAAATATTTAATGGATAATTCTTCCAAATTGGTTGAGGAAAAGCTATTTCTTTTATTAAGAACCTGGTAAAATCAAATATATTTATATATATTCAAAATTAAAGCAACACAAGTCTTCTAGACTGTGAGTTTCTTTTTGTTGGGCTTCAGTGAAATAAGATTAGACTGCTGTTATTGTTATTGAGTCCTTTCAGTGATATCCAACTGTTCATTACCCTACTTGGTTTTTCTTGGCAAAAACATTAGAGTAGTGTGACATTTTCTTCTCTAGTTCATTTTACAGATGAGGAAACTAAGGCACACAGAATTAAGTGACTTGCCCAGGATGATACAGCCACTGATTGTCTTAGGCCAGATTTTAACTCAGATAGATGAGTCCAGGCCTGGAGTTCTGTCCAATGTACCACCTAGCTGCCCTGAGGCTTGACTATCTTAGGGCCATACTAGCTCTGAGATTTATATTCCTATGCAAGAAGATAGTTCTGACTGTATGTAAATGTAATGTATGTAATGTAAAGCTAGATTTTAACCTTCACTGTGTGATCCTGTAATGACCTAGTACTCACTGACCAGAACAATATCTTCTACTTAGTAAATGCTAAGAAATGTTTAGTGAAAATTTGCTGGTAGTATTATATCCACTGATCCACATTGGTGCTCAAGTCCTCAAAGATCCTTTCTGATTCTTTTTGACTTTTCCTCCCCCAGTGTCACATTGCTAGTAATTGTTTGTGGAAAGATCTGAATTGAAGCCATCCTGACTTGAAGTCTAGCTACACTACACTAATTCCATTGGTGTGTTACAAATCTAAAATTATTTTTAAATGGAAAAAAATATTATTAAGCACTTGTTATATGAAAAGTACTACAAGTTGAAAAACAAGACAATCTTAACTCTCAAGGAACTTATATTCTAACAGGGGAGAAAGCAAAAATAGGGGAGTAGTAGCTTTGTATTATATTTGTATATACTTTGTATTATACTTATGTATACATGTTAAACAAAGGCTTATTCCACATTATTCCTCTTCATCCCCTCCATGATTTGTTCAAGCCAGCCTTCTTGCCATCTCTCACAAATGTCGTTTCCTCTCCCATCTTAGTGTGGGTTGTCTCATTGCTTCCTCACTCCTGTCCTTGTCCTAGTTTCCTTCAAAGTTCAGCCTAAATGCAACCTCCCACATGACATCATTCCTGATGTTTCAAACTTCTAGTATCTCCTCCCTCAAATCACCTCCTGTACTTACTCAGTGTATGCTTATATGTGTATACACTATCTCCTCCAATAGAATGTAAAGTTCATTTTTTGAATGTGTATCTCCAAAAACTAGAAATAATAAACACTTAATCTCATTTGATTTTTAAAAGCCTTCATAACCCAACCCCCTCTTATTTTTCTAGTTTTCTTATGTCTTATTCCCCCCATGGATTCTGCAATCCAGTAACACTGGAATCCTTGCCATTCCTTACAGAACTATGCATTTTCACAGGCTGACCCCCAGGTCTAAAATTCTCTTCTTCCTCATCTCTTGGTTTCCTTCAAATCCCAGCTAAAATCCCATATTCTGCAAGAGGCCTTTCCTGATCCCCCTTAATGCAAATGTCTTCCCTTTGAATCTTTCAATTTATTCTATATACTTCTTGTTTGTACATTGTTATTTACATGTGAACTCCCCATTAGACTTTGAAAAATCCTTGAGAGAAAAAACTGGGTTTTGCCTTTCCTTTTATCCCAATGCTTAGCACAATCTCTGGCATATAATATTTGTTGATCTGGAAGCAATTAATCCTACTAGCTAGGATTCTTACAAAAAGATCTAACATTATTTGGCTTCTGGATTTCACTATAGTAATGATGATAATGAGGAGGATGAGGATATATAACTGATATTTATATTATAGTTTAGAGTCTGCAAAGTACCTTCACAATCAGTTCTCTCATGTTCACCCTGGCACAGCCATAAAAAAGATATTTTAGTTAAAGAAGTAAAGAACTGGTGGGGAGGTCTCTTAGATGGAACGCTTTCCCCCTTCTTTGTAAAGAATATCCTTTGAAAAATGACCAACAGGAAGATTTCAGAGAGGCCTGGAGAGACTTACATGAACCAATGCTAAGTAAAATGAGCAGAAGCAGGAAATCATTATACACGGCAACAAAACGATTATATGATGATCAATTCTGATGGACATGGCTTCAACAATGAGATGATTCAAATCAAAGTTTCAATTGTTCAGTGATGAAGAAAGCCATATACACCCAAAGAGAGGGCTGTGGGATCTGAGTGTGGACCACAACATAGCATTTTCATGCTTTCTGTTGATGTTTGCTTGCATTTTGTTTTCCTTCTCAGGTATGTTTTTTCTTTCTAGATCCGATTTTTCTTGTGCAGCAAGATAACTATATGAATAAGTATACATATATTGGATTTACCATATATTTTAACATAGTTAACATGTATTGGACTACCTGCCATCTAGGGGAAGGGGTGGGGAGAAGGAGGGAAAAATGTGGAACAGAAAGTTTTGCAAGGGTCAACATCAAAAAATTACCCATGCATATGTTTTGCAAATAAAAAGCTTTAATTTAAAAAAAAAAACTAAGAACCTCCTTTGACACACTTCCCTAAGGCAGCAGACCTTCATGCCAAGATTGTTTATTCTATCTCAGCAACAGCATCATCAGTTTAAAGAGACTACTATGGCCAATATGAGTATAGCCAAAGGCCCACTAAAGAATCACCCACATCCTCCTCCTCCCTTCCTTTTGCTTCCTCTCCCCTGAAACAGCAACCCCCCAGAGGAAAGAAATGGGTGTGGTACAGCCAGCATCCTCCTCCCAAAGTTGCCACTTCAAAAATATTGAAGCATCCAGAGTGGGTGGACCTTTCTCCTTTTGTCAGACTAAAAATACAGGAAGGAAAATGGGTGTGGACAAAAGGAAGAGCCTACACTAGCAACTACCCAACATTGTTTGAGGAACAGGGAGTAGAGGAAGGGTATATTCTCCCTCCTACATTATCCTCAAGCTTTCCAGAAGGTCTTCATTGAAGGTCTCCAAGCAAGGGCTGAAGGGCTACTTTTGAAGAGAGAGTGTTTGATCAAGTATAACTTAAACTAGATGGCCACCCAAGTGTCTTCCAACTAAGATTCTGTGGTCCAGGTATATCTAGTCACTACCCATACAGGAAGGAAGAGAAACACCAAATACACACACCCACTTTACCATCTTCCTTAGTAACTCTAGGAAAGGGAACTGTTTTTCACAATTCTACCATCACAGGAAAGAGCGGTAATGGAGGTAGAGGTAAAAGAGACAAATTCCCTCCCACCCCACCATTACTATCAGTTATTATCTTCCTACAAGTAGAAGCAATTCTGCAATAGGAAGTTTGGCTATATCACCAAAAAAGGATGCCTAGTAACCATCACCAATCTACTTAACGCTAAGGTCATAGGAAGGACAATGTGGAGAGTAGTGAGAGAAGGAGGTGGGCAAGACAATAATTTTTGAAGGGAGAATATATCCCTTCATTTTAGGACTATATGGCTATATCTTGGTTCTCCTACTCCTTATATAGAGAAGTGGAGCAGAAAAAAGGAGGAAGGCAATACCAGTTAGAGTACCCACTACAAGAGGTCCTTGCCCAACAAAGAGATTGATATCTATTGTTATGGTAGACCTCAAAGCTTTAGCTGGTAAACCTCTCAGCTGGTTACTTCTGCCTCCTATCTGATATCTCTGTGTGTATGTGTATCTGTGTGTGTGTGTCTCTCTCTGTATGGCTGTCTCTGTGTCTGTCTGTCTGTCTGTCTCTCTCTCTCACACACACACTAGGAGGGAGAAAGGTATAATTAGTAATAATACCCTATAAAGAACAGGTAATTTCTTCAACTTGCTAAATGATAAAACCCCAAGGAACTACAATACTTCTGAATCACTATGTCAGACTATAACCTGCCATAACTCCTCAAGTTACTTTCTACCTGCCAGGATTTTTGAATTCCTCAGGGATGAGTCAGTACCTGTCTAGAATCTTGATCTTCATCTCAGGTCCAAGTTCCCCTCCCAGTTCCCTACCCTCGATATCTAGTTCTTTTTGACTCAGAGAACCTTATAAACCACTCACCCAGCTTCTATCCAAGTTGAGTATTTAACTCCATCCAGGACCAGCAGACTTTTTCTGTGTCCACCTTCCTTGATGATTTGTGATTGTTTTGTGATTTTCTCCAAGTTTGCTTGCTTTATTTTCTATCTGCTTTCTTACACTGCTGTCCAGTGATGTTCTAAAATATCCTTTTTTCCTGGCCTGATGAACCTGTGGTCTAAGCTGTATAAAGATGTAGAGAATAGAAAGCAGAAGAATAGACAAATTGGTATGTTAGGGGAAAGAAGGGATTGCCCTGTAGAAAAGAATATCTCAGAACTCCCTCAAAGAAATATCTTTTTAGGATTCCATAGGATTTTTTTTTCTATGAGCTTCTTATTAGCTTGAGCTACCTGATGGACAGTCTGTACCATTAAAGCTTAAGGTTACCCATGGGTCCATACATTGTTTAAAAAGTAAGAGTTATTAACAGTTTTATTTCATAGATTCCTTTGGTAGTCTGGTAAAGTCTACTCAAGTTATATCTTTAAATACATAAAATATATGGGAGTATCAAGGAAACCCAATTATAATGAAATGTCGTTAATTTTCTTTTAAATTCATGAATCCAAGATTAAGAACTTCTCTAAATTCATGATCTTAGTCCTTGAGCCTTAGATTTGGAAGAATTTTACAGGTTAAAAAGTACAATCTCTGAATCAATATAGAAATTACTTCTCTAGTACTCCTCACACATAGTCATTCAGCTTCTGTTTGAACACTTCTGAAAACATCAGGCTTATACTTAGCAAAATAGCCCATTCCAGTTTTCAAGAACTTTGATGTTTCAATAATTCTTCTTTGGAGTGAATTAGATCTTCTTGTAGCTTCTCCTTGTTGGCTCTAGTTCTGTCTTTCACAGTTACACAATGTAATTCTAATACCCCTTCTGGGTAACAGCATAGCATTCCATATCATAGTTCTCATATTCCTTCTAAATCCTGCAAATGTTCATATAATCTGGTTTCTGAATCCTTAACCATTCTATCTTCCTTCTTACACATACTCTAATTTGTCAATATCTCTCAAGTACTAAAATGGAATTATAATATTCCAGATATAATCTGAGCAGTGTAGGGATTTTCCTAAAGAATTTCCAAGCTAAAGAATTAATTTGTATCAACCACAACAAGATTATGTGATGATCAACTCTGATGGAGAGAGCAATCTGCATCCAAAAAGAGGACTGTGGGGACTGAATGTGAATCACAACATTGTATTTTTACCTTTTTTGTTTTTGTTTGTTTGCTTTTTTTATTTTTCTCATTTTTTCTTTTTTGATATGACTTTTCTTATGCAACATGATAAATGTGGAAATATGTTCAGAAGAACTGCACATCTTTAACATATTTCAGATTACTTACTGTCTAGGAAAGGGAGGTGGGGAGAAGAGAGGGCGAAAAATTTGGAACATGGGGTTTTTGCAAGGGTGATTGTTGAAAACTTCTTTGCAATGTTTGTGGTAGCCTTTTTTGTAGTGGCAAGAAACTGGAAACTGAGTGGATACCCATCAGTTGGAGAATGGCTGAATAAATTATGGTATATGAATGCTATGGAATATGATTGTTTTGTAAGAAACGATCAGTAGGATGATTTTAGAGAGACTTGGAGAGACTTACATGAACTGATGCTGAGTGAAATGAGCAGAACCAGGAAATCATTGTACAGCAACAATAATATTTTACAACGATCAATATTGATGAACTTGACTTCTTCCAACAATGAGATGATTGAGGCCAGTTCCAATGATCTTGTGATGAAGAGAGCCATCTATACCCAGAGAGAGGATTGTGGGAACTGAGTGTGGATCACAATATAACATTCTCACTCTTTTTGTTGTTTGCTTGCATTTTGTTTTCTTATTCACTTTCTTTCCTTTTTGGTCTGATTTTTCTTGTGCAGCAATTGTATAATTGTTTATTATGTTTACATATATTGTATAAGTTGTATAATTGTATAAATATGTTTACATATATTGCATTTAACATATATTTTAACATGTATAACTATATTGGATTGCTTGCCATCAAGGGGAAGGGATAGAGAGAAGGAGGGGAAAATTTGGAACACAAGGCTATGCAAGGGTCAATGTTGAAAAATTATCCATGGGGACAGCTAAATGATGCAGAGGTTAGAGCACCAGCCCTGAAGTCAGGAGGACCTTAGTTCAAATCTGGTCTCAGACACTTAACACTTCCCAGCTGTGTGACCCTAGTCACTCAACCCCAATTGCCTCAACAACAAACAACAAAAAGAAAGAAAAATTACCTGTGCATATGTTTTGAAAATAAAAATAAAAAATAAAAAAGCTTTAATAATAAAAATTTAAAAAATAATAATAAAAAAGAAATTCAAAACAAAAAAAGAAAACTATCTTTGCAAGTATTTTGAAAATAAAAGCTATTACAAAAATAAATAAATAAAACCATGAATATGTGTGCCTGGGGCAGCTATTTCCGTATTCCTAAAGTTCCCTATCTTCATGATTGCAAGTCAAGTGTTATTATTGGTAACCATGCTCTTTTTCATTCTTTGTTCTCTCTACTTCTTCCGACCAATCCTAAATAACCCAGCCCTTGACTCAATGTTGCAGCAGCTATAAGATCTATGGCCATTAGGTTTACCATCATATGTCCTAGCTATACTTGGAGCATAGTGCCAATTTTTCATGCTATTTCATTGATCACTGATAGGTACGGAGGCTTTGGTTTGCCTATACATATGGATGTATATTTACACACACGCATATGAAAAACAGTTGTAGGATCTAAAGGGAAAATAACGTACTAAGAAACATAATAACTGCTTTCCCATATGTGGAGGATTATTGTGTATAAAGGGATCATTAAGACCAATACAGAGAGGTAGAGTCTATTCAAAGAAAACCTTTTTAACAATTAATTAATCAAAACTAGGATTGGTTGTGAGATAGCAAAGTCCCTGTCACTATACATAGCTATCTATGACACTATTTGTAGCAGTCTAGGCAAATTAATTAAAATTTTACATACCTTAAGCAATTCCCTAGGATTTAGAAGAGATGCTATATGATACCACAAAGTACTAGATTTGGAGTCAGAGAATCCAGATTCAAACACTATATTAATTTACTACCTGTATATCCTTGGCTAACACAGATAACCTTTCTGGGCCTCAGTTTTCCTACCTATAAAATGAGGAGGCTGGATTTGATGCTCTCTTTCATCATGATATCTGTGACCCTATGATCAAAGGAGGCAGCAAGGTAATGGAGAGAAAGTTACCCGGAAATCCAGGAAGGTCAGGATTCAGGTCCCACCACTGACAAATACCAAATTTGTCACCCTAAGTCACAATCTCTATAAACCTCTACCTATATAGACTAGTAGACACATAGAGCCTCAGCAAGAGCTCCCTAAACAGATAAAATCTCAGATCCAGTTTTTTAAAATTCTCTGCCAAGTCATAGACAGTTTGTGATCTCTCAGTGGAATGAGTTACTAAACCAAGAGTTTCCTACATGTTGAGGAAATCACAGATTTACTCTAATTACTAATCTAATTCCTCAAGGCAAGGTTTCATTATACTGCCTCCTTGCATTGTGTATTGCTGTCTGCCAAAATCTTTGAGCCATCTCGGTAGAACATGTGCATGCAAGAAGCACTTCAATTATATGAAGAATCAGATTTTCTGCAATTAAAAATATGAACATTTAGAAACAAATGTTAAAGAGCTCTTCCTTGCATTGTAGACACATGCTAACCTAACAGTCTGCCTTACCTTGCTGCCTACGTGGCTCACTTATATGGAAGAGAGCATTGGATAATCAGATTGGAATAAAAAATCAAGTGTTAAAAGAGAACTGAAAAAGTTTCAGACTGAAAGCATCACAAAAATGACTTTGCAATCTTCTGACTGTTTCAAAGAAAATTAACCAGATAAGATTAGAATTTTTGCAAGTTATTATAAAAATAAAAAATAAAAAAAAGCTGTTTTGATTCTTAAACAAGTACAGCCTTAATAAAAATGATCAGAGAACTTCCACATCAAGACTGAATTGATTTTATATTCCTAAAGAAACCTTTTAGGGGCAGTCATTAATAAGATGATAGCCCTCCCCCCACATCCTAAAACCAGTCTGAAGAGGGTATGGGTGTGTCCAAATGGCTGATTTGAAAATTCATTCATAATGTGCATTCTGTTGTACAGGAAGTGTGTCCCTGACTGATGTGAGACTTTCTACCGGATTACAACAGCTTTCCTTTCAATTTTTTTTCCCCCTCAATAAGATTAGGGACAGCCCATCTGAATTCAGAGGATGTGTGAACTGTGATCCTCAGGGAGGCAGCAGTTGAAAGAAACCAGAAAAGAAAAATAGTTTGAGATTAAGAATGATAATTATCACATTACAAGTCTGTAAAGAGTGGTTTCTACCTCCCCCCCCCATTTTCCCATTAAAATGTTTTGAAAATGACTCATTTTAAATTAGGGTCTAAATCCTTAGGACCTTCTCCTTGGAGCAGAGAGGATCCCAATGACAATTCCCTGCCTGGCGATTACTGAATGTCTTAAGCCAATTAGTCCCACATTATAATTTTGACAATGTTTCCCGGTATGGTTGTCAGTGCTCCTAGGTAATGTGGAGGAGATGCTCTTATACTTCATTCCCCTCCATTCTAGAGCTTCCACAGCATTTCAAATGTCTGAATCATCTTCCTCCCTTACCCCTCCAGCCCGAGACAGCCTAGGGCTCTCTGAGTGGGGGAGGGGTTGTTTCCTAAAAATAAAAATGAAGGAAAGGTAGTAGGGATAACAGAAATTTTTGTCCTACATCCCAGGTATGAAAAGAGAGGTAGAAGTAACCGTATTCAACATCAGGCAACCAGCAGGACAGATGCTGCCTCTTCCCCAACCCTTCTTATGGGAGGAGGGGATAAATCCCGGCTTGCAACCGCAACCCAAGATTGGCATAGACTCACTTGGTCTCCCGTAGGAGGAGGTTATTCAGAGAGAGTCGACAAAAAGGAAAGTGAGGCAGTCTGGTTTTAACCACCCTATCAACTCTCACTTACACAGCCAGGCAGCCTGCAGCACAAGTTATAACTTTCTCCTAATAACCCAGCTCTTTCTCACTAGCAACTGCCCACTTAGTCTTGACCCCACTGCTTAGCTCTGGGTAAGCCTCTAGATCCCCACTGGGTTCAGGCACAGGGGACACGTCTGCTCCAGGGGAAACTCAACCTTCTCACATCTTTGGACCTCAAATGCCCCCTCCCCCACCATCATTTTAGGGCAAGGAGGTGGCGGGCGGGAGAGGACTGGGATCAAAGGCAGGAGGAAAAAAGTGAACTATGATAGATGGTGTACTGGAGGAAGGATAGAAGAAGGGTCGCTCCAAATCTGGCTGGAGTGCAGAGACTGTCATCCCAGCTTACCTCTGCAGGGAAGACGCTGAGTGGGCGCTCGGACTGATGAATCTCTCAGCCAGGGAGAGAGCTGATTTGACTCATCCTTCCATTTCTGTCCAGCCCTGGCCTCACCGAGGGATCCGGAGCTCCCAGGAGCCCTCATCCCCGGGTCCGGGTCCTGTTCCCCCTCTTCCCTCTTCCCTACAGCTGCTGATGACTCCTTCCTCCAGGCGAGCGCAGCCACCCGGCTATTTGTAACGGGCGCCAGAAAAAACGTCAGAATAGAAACTCCCCACTTGTGTGCCGCGGTTATTGGTGCCCGCGCTCGCTACTGGTTTGTTTCAAATTTGGGCGAAATCTCGAAAAGGAAACCGGAAGCCCTTCTTGTTCTTCTCTCCGGCTTCTTCATTCTCCCTCAGAGCTTCATTGCGTTTCCCCAGCCCCCAACCCCAGATTCTCCTGGTCTGGGGTCACCACACCCCTGTTTCACTAGACCTGCTCACGGGTGGGATCTCCCCCTTGGAGCAGCTTCCTACCATTCCCGCAAAGATGCTCAGTTCAGAAGGAATGGGAACAGCATGGACATTGACCAGACCTAGGGGATAAAGGGGCTGTAGGGCTTACCTCCCCTACCCCGCTTCCACTCCGTCTTTTCATTCTAAGGTCTTAAAAAAAAAAAAAAAAAAAAAAAAAAAAAAAAAACCTGAGAAAGAGACCCCTCACAGTGTTTCTTCTGCTTGTCCCTTTGATAGTCCGAAAACCCTCCTCCTTCCAGCCACGTGTACAAATATGTTCAAAAGGTACCTAGCTCACCTCTAGGAATCAGGGGCTTCCAACAGCCCCCTATACCTTTAGCTGGGTGGGTCGCTGCCGAGACTGATAATGCCAGGAAATTTAGAGTAAATGCGAGTTTCTTCCCCGGGAAGCGGGAGAAAATCCTAAGACTTTTCAAAATTATAAAGTGCTCTTGGTGAACTTTAAGAAGAGTGACCAGCTTTGATCGACCTGCACATTCAAGACGTAGTCTGTAGGTGTGTGAAGGCAAACTTACCTTTTCCTAAACAGAGCAGCTGACTCTAGTCCTGGCTCTGGTCCTGCCTCTTGGCTCCCACAGCTGATTCCTCTTCTAGGTTTTAAAACCGAAGTGGGAGGGACAAGGGAGGAGGGAAATGGGCAAAGGGACGTTTCCTTTATTAGGATAGATTCTGAACCAGGACATTATCTTATAGCAGAGAGAATGGATCTTGGAAAAGATAGAAAAGTATTGGACCCAGCCCCCTGACAAAAGGGCACATTTCCAATATGGAAGTTTCCTATATCCAGGAAGTACCTCAGGGTAAAAGGTGGGTCTGATTACAGATCTGCGGTGACATACCTAGAGAACTGAGAAGACCGTATAGGTGCAAAAGTGAAAGGGGATGTAATAGCAGCAGTGACTTTAGAAGAAGAAAGAAAAGATTTGTAGGTCTCAGAGAGGTACATTTTTTTGAGGAGAAGATTCATAGACGGAAAATAATAACTGAAACATTACTCTCTTCGGGACTCAATTTCTTAATTATTCAAATAAGGGGGTTGGAAGGTTTCCTATACTCTGTGAGTATTAGAGTCATCCTGAAAACCCAGGAATTGAAATAAGGTTGTTTAAAACTTCTTTTTAATTCCATATCCCCAATCATACTGACAGGGAAATAGCCCCACTCCACAGGAATTAGTGAAAAAGGAAATTTGGTACATTAATACAGGACAGAGTTTTTTTTTTGAAGCTTGGGGATGGGTTGTTTTGCTTTGGGGTTTTTTATTCTGGGGAGCTGTTTAGAGACTTTTGCTTTGTTTAGGTTTTTTTGTTTGTTTGTTTGGTTGGGTTTTTTTGTTTTGTTTTGTTTTGTTTTTTTATGGATTAGTTTGGGCCAGTTTGTTGGAGATTCTGAAGGGAGTTCTAGAGGTGGTGTTAGTAGTGAAACCTACAGATTTCATTGATTTAGGAGATATGAAACTTTTGTAAAAAGAGACTACGACAGTTAAAGACTCAAAGAAAAGTGTTCTTTTGCTCCACTCTGATACCAGGCATAATTAGGAATAACAAAAGTTAATTAAAGAACAATGAACCTCTTTACTCTGGCTTATGAGAAAGACCAAAGAGAGCTAGGGATGGAAAGTCCCAATAAAAAGAAATCTTTTCAGTAAGTCCCCAATATCCCTGGTTATATAATGTCTGATTACCAGTGTTGAAAATAAGAGGTCATTCAGTATTTTGGGTGATCAAAGATTATTACTTTTAAGGGATTTGTAAGGTACAGATGTCTTGAGATCCTATAAACTCAGGGATAATCTTCCCCCTTTTCCTCAATTCCCTCCCCTTCAAAAAAGAGGGGTAGGGGGGAGAAAGGGGAGAAGAAGAGGAGGAGAGAGGGGGTACTCAGAGGGAAAGAGGAGAACTGAGAGGGACTGAGAGGGACAGAGAGGGAGAGAAAGAAAAGTTTGATGCAATGCCATGAGAGAAGTAGGCCTTTAATTTTACTTCTAGAGGGAAGTAACTCCCAGAGAAGAAATCTTCCTCCATCAATGAAGTTCTGAAAGATTGATCTAGAATACTGAGAAGTTAAGAATACAGGCTAACACAGTATACATAAATCAGGGAAAAGGTTGGAAACCCTACCACTTGGGAACATCAAGTACAGGAAAGGAAATAGTAGAATATAATATGGGAAAGGTAGCAGGGTGCCAGATTGTGAACATCTTTGAGAATGCAAAAGAGTACACTTGACTTGGTAAATATTTTCTTAATCCAAATGATTGGGTTCTAAGGAAACCTGAGGGTTTGGCAAGCATAATGTATTCAGCGTTGCTTTGTTTGCATAGGATTAGATAGCATAGAAGTCAGCAATCCCACTAAGACCAAAGAAGCAATAGCTGTTCCACATAGCACCCCAACCCTGAGGAAGAAATAGCTGATATTAGAAAGTTGATCCACACAGGAGTTGGAATTCTCATGAGGCAGAGGAACCCATTTCTTTTTTAAATTTTTTTAAAGTATATATACACATATATTCATTTTTTACATATTTCCATATGTGTTATTGTGGGAGAGAAAAATCAGAATAAAAGGGGAAAATCATGAGAAAAAGTTAGAATCTGATTTAGTGGAAAGGATTCAGAAATAAGTCAATTTTTAAACATGCTGAGTATGAAGTGAAACATTCAGCTAGATCTATTATGTAGACATTTGGAGATGTGGATCTAACGCTCAGAAGAGAGATGAGAACTATGAATATAGGTATGGGAGTCATCTTCATGAAAGTTATTATTAAAGTTATAAAAATGAATCAAGTTGCTAAAGGACAAAGAAACAGAGGGCCAAGGACAGAATCTTCTTGGGAAACACCCTTAGGGTCTGGGAATAGGACAGCAAAGAAAGGTTGGTCTTTTCTCAACTAGATTTTGAATTCTTTGAGAATGAGGATTGTGCCTTAAACTCTTTCTGTAACTTTTAGAGCCTCGAACAGAGCACCATGGGATCTCAGAATCAGAAAATCTTTCAGATGCCATCTAACCCAACATACACTGACAAGATACCCTTTTAAAATATCTTTGATAAGTGGTCATCTGGCCATTGTTCAAAGACCTATAGTGAAGGGGGCAGGAGGAGGGAGGGACTTAACTACTTTCTAAGTTATCCCATTCAACTTTTGTCTAATTGTTAGTTCCTAAGTCTCCTTGTCAAAAGTGATTGCTAGCAAGAGGAATTTCCTGAGACTATATGCTTTTTAGAGAAAATGACCACCAATAGATGGATGAGAACAAGCCAAGATATGTGCTAAAAAGAGTCCCTAAGACAGG
Source organism: Myrmecobius fasciatus (assembly GCA_023553655.1). Classification (NCBI taxonomy): domain Eukaryota; kingdom Metazoa; phylum Chordata; class Mammalia; order Dasyuromorphia; family Myrmecobiidae; genus Myrmecobius; species Myrmecobius fasciatus. The sequence continues at coordinate 350,098 of JAJPUD010000172.1, forward strand.
GCAGAGGTAAGATGAAGGTGAAATGGGAGTTGTAACTGTCTCATTATTTAAATCTTTGTCAATATATAGTTGTAAATCTTTTGCAATTTAAACGTTGTTTTTATTCAAAAAATAAATAGCTGATCTTGATCTACATTGTATATCAAGTACTTTTCTAATCCCTTTAGAGGAAACTCTATGAGCAAAGCAAAAGTATGGTAGCTCAAAAGAAACATGAGATGTGTGAAATTAGAAACATTTCCCTCCCAAATGGTCATATGGGCTATTTGTGCCTGACATGTAATATTGGTATAAGTGGTCACAGTGGGACACTCTGTACATTGATCCCTATATCATGAAGTCATTTTGGTCCTCCGTAAGCACAAAGGACAAAACAACAAAAGAGACCCTAGACAAGAATCAAACCTAAACTTTAGATAATATTCCCCAGAGTTCCAGGATTGATATATAAAGAGCCAGGGATGATGACAAGAATCTGATCCCTCTCTTTAGGGGCTAAGCTCTCCCAAGACTGAATGTAGTCTATATGAGCCTACAGCAGGACCCTTAATGAAATAGAACATGCCCAGTCTTCCTTGGACAATTTGTTATCACATTTACATTAATATTAAATTTTCAGCTTGTGGTAGAAGAGAGAAAGGAAACCCTATGTTTTCCTCTTACTAAAATGAATTACCCTATTTTGGATATCTCTTTTTTATTGTTTATGGAAAATCAAAACTAACCCCATGTTTTGCATTCCTTTTCCAGATACTCTTTACAAGAACAACAAAAAGAGAACACCCTATCTTGGACCATTAAGACCAATGAAAGAGTAGCCATTTAAAGAGTCCCTGTCCCCTCACTTGAACTCCAACAAACTGCCTTCTAAGGCTGGTGAATTGATGATAACTATGTATTTTCTGTATAATATAAATAGCTATGGAATATGATTCATATCTAGAGATCCTTTGCCCCATAAGGATACCTTTCTTTACATGCCAAATGATGTAACTTTTTGCCAAGGCTTATCATTGTGAGCTAAAATAAAGCCTTTTATTGACTTGTAATATGAGTTGTCAGCAATGGCTTTTCTTTCCATGACTTATCCACTCCTCCTGTTTCTTCCCCCAAGGTCAAGCAAAATAAGTCTAACATCTTTTATATCACAGCCCTTCAAATACTTGAAGACATTTTTCACATTTACCCTAAGACTTATTTTTTCCAAGCTAAATTCTCCATCCTCATCTGATATGATCTCAAAGCCTTTCAATGTCTTGATCACTTTCCTCTGGAGGATCTCCAACTTCTCAGTTTTCTAATAATAGGTTCTATATCAGAAGAGCTCTAATCATCATAGAATTTTCTCTCTGTTTCTGGAATGCTCCCAATAGAGTTATAATCTATCACCTATAATCAAGTGACAATTTTCAATGAGTGATCATTGTCTATAAAGAGAAAGGGACCTAAAAATTATATTACCCAGCTTAGGTCTCTGGACTTCCAATCAGTTGCTTTTTACACTGTACTATGTTGACTTCTTTGGACTTTACCCATTATCAAGTAAACTAGATTAAATGTATTTCAGAGCTGATAAATCAGAACCCCTGTGTCTTTTGTCTATTAAATTAAACATTTTAGCTATGAGAATATAACCTTGTGAGTTGGGGGGTGTACTTAACTCTATATGGTCTATATTCAGAATGAAATATAAAAAAATTAATACATAGAGATAGAAGTATGCAATGGAGGAGACAGGGTACTGAAGGTGAAATGGCCGAAGACAAAGATTTGTAACAAATTCATTTTGAAAAAATCTTTTTACCAACAGTGGCAACTCAGCTAGCCAAAAGTGCACCTAGAACAACAAAAGTTGAAGGGAGGGAGGAAGATTGCCTTGGCTAAGAGTACATTCAAATTTCAGATTGTGTTATGTGAAGAAGATGAGACTTGACCCTCGGTGAGTCTTGCATTGGAAATTTTGATCCATGCTTCTGGGAGCCCTGGGAAGGAAGTACGGAAACATTTTTTCTGGAAGAATGCATGTATCCCTTACTGGGGAAGAAATGGGAGGTCTGAGAGATGCCATAGCTCTGGACTCAAAGCTCTATTTGTAGCACACTGGTATCAACTCTGCATTCTGTTGTAATTTTTAATCCTATATCCAGATAGAAAGTGACATTGTATCATAATTAAACTGAGGTGTGAAGGGCATGTCCATAGATATAATGAGAACATTAAACTTCAAAGATAATAATGCTTACATTCTTCACTAACTTACCTCCTGACCCTAACCCCCACCCCAGTAACCTCTTGTAAGATCCCTCTTCAGATTGTGGGAAAAGGTTATGACAGAATGAAGTGTATCATACTGTTAAATTACAATCCAGTTAGGGCCCAAGAACCGAGCAAAAGGAAAGATCTTTTCTTAGATACTTCATTCCAGATACTTTTGAAACTGTAAAGCACACTTTTGACAAAAGAAATAACTTTCCCAGAAATCATTTATCTTCATGGAAGCACATTCATTTTTTTCCCTTTATTTTGGGCTTTAAGAATTCAAGCAAATTGCCTTGCCTTTTCACATTTCCATACAGTTATTCTTTTTTTTTTTTTTTTGGTCTACTGAGGTCACGATTTAGTCTCAAAAATCTTTAAATTCCCTTTTCCCCCCCAATATTTGCTTTTATCCTAGCTGGAATTCACTCTTTCACTGACAGTGACAAGACATATTCCTTTACTGGACTTCTTAGGCCATATCACACACACACACACACACACCATTTCCACAGCATTTTCTTAAGTTGCTAGTCTAGAAACCCCTATCTATACCAAAGGAAATGAGGTTAATTTGGCATGACATGTTCTCATAATACTCAACTCTAAAATAATATTCAAATTTAATATTATTCAGTGATTCAGAAGGCCTTCAGAATCTCATAGTGCTTCATTACAGAAAAAATTGTGTAGAGTACTACTTCTATAACATCTCTTGCAGGTAGTGTGGTATAGTGGTTAGAGTGCTAGACTTGAAATCAAGATCTGGCTTCAAATCTACCTCCCACATTTACTCACTATGTGACCACGGAATAATCATGTAAACTCTTTGAATCTTAAGCATCTTATCTGTAAAATGGGAACAAACATGCCTGTAGTAGCTGTCTCAAAGGATTATGAGTCTGATATGAGATAATGGATATAAAGTATTTTGGAAACTTAAAAGCACTGTTTCAAGTATTATTTCTGTTCTTTTACAAATCCCTTCCCCCACTGAGCTTCCACATTCATTCACCCTCTTCTCTATTTTGCCCGTTTCTTACACTAAATCTTATATATTCTGTTCCTCTTTCTCCTCATTCGTAAAGACCTTAGCAATCTACTCATAGACTTCACTGGAAATGCAGCAAGCACCACAGTGGAGGGTCATTGATACAGCCCTCTATAGTTTAATGAATGGAGTGAAAGGCAAGAGAGAGAGATGTTTCTACCAAAGTGGGCATCCAGGAATTGGTGAGCCTGAGACAAGATCCTGGAGAAGGAAAAAGAGTATTGGCATAGGAATGAGAAGACCTGCATTCAAATCCTGCTTCTGCTACATACTATTTGGTTTGGAGCAAACCATTTTCATGACTTCACCTATAAAATGAAAACACTGGATTTATGATCTCTAAATATCTTCCTGGCTTTAAAATTATGTTACTATTAAGAAGTGAGTCAGACAAGTCAAGAAGCAGAGATAGAATGTCATGTCTGAACAGAAAACCAGTTCTGAGAGGGGACTAGCAAGAGGTGAATTTTAGAGTTCATGGTTGAAATATTTGGAGTCAACCAAAAAATAAATATTCTAGAGAACTGATTCAAATTTTTCAGTATACAAGTCATTCCCCAATTGATAAATGGTCAAAGGATATGAACAGACAATTTTCATATGAAGAAATCGCCATCTAAAGTCATATGAAAAAAAATGCTCTAAATCACTATTGATTAGAGAAATGAAAATTAAGATAATTCTGAAGTACTATTTCACACATATCAGATTGACTAAAATGACAAGAAAAGATAATGATAAATGTTGAAGGGGATATGGGAAAACAGGAACACTAATGCATTGTTTGTGGAGTTGTGAACTGATCTGATCATTCTGGAGAGCAATTTGGAACTATGCCCAAAGGGTCTATATTCCAAAGAGAACATAAAAGAGGGAAAAGGACCCACAAGTGCAAAAATGTTTGTAGCAGCTCTTTTTGTAGTGGTAAGGAATTGGAAATTGGGTGGATGCCCATCAGTTAGGGAATGGCTGAATAACTGATGGTTTATGATATATGAATGTAATGGATATTGTTCTAGAAGAAATGATGAGCAGGCTTATTTCAGAAAAGCCTGGAAAAACCTACATGAACTGATGCTGAGTGAAGTGAAAAGAACTAGGAGAACATTGTATAAAGCAATAGAAATATGTGATGATCAACAGTGTTGGACTTGGTTTTTCTCAACAATGTAGTGATCCATGAAAATTTCAATAGATGTGATCGAAAATGCTATTCACATCCAGAGAGAGAGAGACTGGATGTGGATTGAAACACAATATTTTCTAAATCTATATAAATCATCAGCATTTTTATATATCACTAACAAAATCCAACAGCAAGAGATAAAAAGAGAAATTCCACTTAAAATAACTGTCGATAACATAAAATATTTGGGAAATCTATCTGCCAAGGGAATGTCAGGAACTATATGAGCAAAACTACAAAACACTTTCCACGCAAATAAAATCAGGTCTAAACAATTGGAAAATATCAAGTGCTCTTGGATAGGTTGAGCGAATATAATAAAAATGACAATACTACCTAAACTAATCAACTTATTTAGTGCTATATCAATCAAACTCCCAAGAAACTATTTTACTGACCTAGAAAAAAAAATTCATCTGGAAAAACAAAAGGTCAAGGATTCTAAGGGAATTAATTTTTTAATAAAAGGCAAATGAAGGTGCCCTAGCTGTACCAGATCTAAAACTATATTTTAAAGCAGCAGTCATCAAAACCATTTGGTACTGGCTAAGAAATAGAGAAGTTGATTAGTGGAATAGGTTAGGCTCACAGGACAAAATACTTAATGACTATAATAATCTAGTATTTGACAAACCTAAAGACTCCAGCTTTTGGGATAAGAATTCACTATTAAAAAAACTGCTAGGAAAATTGGAAATTAGTATGGCAGAAACTAGGCATTGACCCACACCTAACACTGTATACCAAGATAAAGTCGAAATGGGTTCATGATCTAGACATAAAGAATGATATTATAAACAAATTAGAAGAACATAGGATAGTTTACCTCTCAGATCTATGGAGGAAGAAAGAATTTGTGACCAAAGAAGAACTGGAGATCATTATTGATCACAAAATAGATAATTTTGATTATATTAAGTTAAAAAGTTTTTGTACTAACAAGACTAATGCAGACAAGATTAGAAGGGAAGCAATAAACTAGGAAAATATTTTTACATTCAAAGGTTCCGATAAAGACTTCATTTTCGAAATAGAGAATTGACTCAAATTTATAAGAATTCAAGCCATTCTCCAACTGACAAATGGTCAAAGGATATAAACCAATTTTCAGATGAAGAAATTGAAACTATTTCTAGTCATATGAAAAGGTGCTCTAAATCACTATTGATCAGAGAAATGCAAATTAAGACAACTCTGAGATACCACTACACACCTCTTAGATTGGCTAAGATGTCAGGAAAAAAATAATGACAAATGTTGGAGGGAATGTGGGAAAACTGAGACACTAATATATTGTTGGTGGAACTGTGAATGGATCCAACCATTCTGGAGAGCAATTTGGAACTATGCTCAAAGAGTTATCAAACTGTGCATAACAAAAATGTGCATAACACATCCAGCAGTGTTTCTACTGGGTTTATGTCCCAAAAAGATCTTAAAGGAGGGAAAAGGACCCACATGTGCAAAAATGTTTGTGGCAGCCCTTTTTGTAGTGGCAAGAAACTGGAAACTGAATGTACGCCCATCAACTGGAGAATGGCTGAATAAACTATGGTATATGCTATGGTATATGAATATTATGGAATATTATTGTTTTGTAAGAAATGACCAGCAGGATGATTTCAAAGAGGCCTGGAGAGACTTACATGAACTGATGCTAAGTGAAATGAGCAGAACCAGGAGATCATTGTACATGGCAACAAGATTATTTGATGATCAATTCTGATGGACGTGGCTCTCTTCAACAATAAGATGATTCAAACCAGTTCCAATTGTTCAATGATGAAGAGAGCCATCTACACCCAAAGAGAGGACTGTGGGAACTAAGTGTAGTTCACAACATAGCATTTTCACTCTTTTTGTTGTTGTTTGCTTGAATTTTATTTTACTTCTCTCTCTCTCTTTTCTTTTTACTGGTTTGATTTGATTTTTCTTGTGCAGCATGATATTTGTATAAATATATATGCACATATTGGATTTAACATATATTTCTACCATGTTTAACATATATTAGACTACTTGCCATCTAGAGGAGGGCATGGGGGAAAAAGGGGAAACTTAGAACGCAAGGTTTTGCAAAGGCTAATGTTGAATTGTAACTGCATGTGTTTTGAAAAATAAAAAGCTTCAATATAAAAAAAATAATGTACATGTATAAAATCCAAAAAAAGAAGCATAGTATTTTCATCTTTTGTATTTGTTTGCTTTTTCTTTCTTCTGTTTTTTTTTTCCTTTTTGGTCTGATTTTTCTTGTACAGCATAACAAATATGGAAATTATGGAAATATCCTTAAAAGGATTGCACATGTTTAACCTATATCAGATTGTTTGCTGTCTTGGAGAAAGAGGAGATGGTCAGGGAAGAGAGGAAGAAGGTCTTTCAGAGAGGAAGGGAGAAAAATTTGGAACACAAAGTGTTACAAAAATGAATGTTGAAAATTATCTTTACATATATTTGGAAAAATAAAATATTATTGAGGGAAAAAAGAAAAACATTTTAGTTAGCCTAAAGTGTCATCTCAATTTGTTATATTTATTGACTTCATGAAAATATGCAAGTTTAAAAACCCAGAAATGTGTGACTGAACCCTGCCCTTCAGGCTAACACAAAATCTCTTTGACTGAACTGCTTTCATCATGTTTGCCATCTTCCTTAACATCTTTGTACTTAGATAAAGTAAAGAGTAAAACTATTGGCAATTCACTCCTTTCAGAAAGTCCAGTTGTATAATTGATAGCCTTCCTGGTATTAGCTTAGCCCTTTGCTCCTTATATAATTTGAACTCATATAGTTACAAAATATACAAGTTGATTCATTCATTCAATAAGTATTTATTAGCACCTATAATATACTAGGCACTATGCTAGTTGAGGATATAAAAACAAAACAGTCCCTGTCTTTAAGGAGCTTAACTTATGTTCTACTAAAAATAATAAGTAAATCCTTAGATATTGTGTGTATATGTGTATAAACATGTATCAATATCTAGATATCAATTTTTATTGTATACATGCACACATATTTAATCTGCAGTCATATTCATGTTGTGGAACATGACACAATATAAACTTTGTTCAAATTCAGATTTTGTTATATACCCATTTTCTTTGAATTTTATTGTTTTAGTTTATATTTCTTTCCTGCCTTGACCCTTCAATCTTGCTGCAGTTGCATTGTGAAAGTACACACGCACATACCTTGAAGTAAGTTCAGGGAGGAGCCAAAACTATGTGGATGGGATCAGAAAATATTTACCTGTCTTTTTATGTGGCACCTGAGCTAAATTTTGAAAGAATTAAGGATTTCAAGAAAGAAAGGAAAAAGAAAGGGAGTGTTTTCAAGGAATAGAGACAAACTGCACAAATCAATGGAGGTAGGACATGGAACACAAAAATAACAGGTCAGTTTAGCTAAAACATTGAATCATTGAGGGAAGAGTAATGAGCAATCATTCTGGAAGGATAGACTGAAGTCAGATATAGAAAATTTTAAATGACAAAGAAGTAATTGTATTTTATTTTAGAGGCAAAATTGAGACTTCTTGGACAAAGAGATATCATGGCAAGACCTATAAGTTAGGAATATAAATTTGGCAACTTAAAAAAAGGAAGCAGGGAGACCAGTGAAGGCCTGAACTACAGTAGTATCTATGTAAATGGAAAAGGGGGTATGGATATGTGGAGTATTCCAGAGACTGAATTGTCAGAGCTTGGCAACCAACTAGAGAAGAGAGAACCTAGGAAGGAAGAGTTGAAGGAAGAGTTGAGAGTGACTCAAAGGTTGTAAAACTGGTTAACTAGAAGGATGGTGGTAACCTCAATAGAAACACAAATAAAGGTAGGTTGTGCAACATAACAAATATGGAAATACACTTAGAAGAACTGCACATGTTTTACCTATATGGGAATACTTGCTATCTAGGGGAGGGGATGGGGAGCAGAGAGTGAAGAAAAATTTGGAATACAAGGTTTTGCAAAGGTGAATGTTGAAAACTAAAAAAAAAAAAAAAAAAAAACCAAAAAAAAACAAGTAAAGGTGGGTTTAGAGAGAAAGATAAATGAGATCTGTTTGGGACACATTTACATATTAGAATATAAGAAAAAGAAGACCGGCATGGAAAGCAGGAGTTCCACATTCTTATTATGATTCTGCTAATTGTTAGCTATGTGAATATGAGTTAATGGGCCTCAGGTTCATCACTTGCAAAATGAAGGAACTAGACTTGATTATCTCTAAGCCTCCTTTCAGTTCTAATATTCTAAAATTCTATCATTTCTTATTTCTTAAAACTCATGAGAACCCTCAAAACCAAAACTTGCTCTTTTCTAACCCCAGCTTAAATCTGAAGTATAAATATTCTAATTCAGTGTTGTATTTTAATGGGCCGCAATGCTGAGAGAGACAAATCTATACAAGCTGGATGTAACTTGTCTTTAAATTACATTCTTTCATCTATCCATTTAATTACCTGCCCTTAGGCAGCATTGTTTATACTACAAACATACAACTAAATCTGAAAAAAAGAACAAATTCATTCTTTCCATTACTCAATTGTCTTGAAATGTAATAAGGGGAAAATCTAAATTCATGATGGATTACCACCCATTATAGAATATTGCTGCTACTTTTCTTGAATCTCTGTGAGTTAAAATAATAGTTTTGCAATCTCAACCAGGAAGGCATTCATTTTTGAAAATTTGTTGCTCAAAAGTCATTCCCTAGTCCTGTAAGCCTTCTTAATTGTTATAATCATTTAATCATCTCTATAGAGGGATCATTAAATCAAATTACTCCACTTATCCAGCAATTCAGGATGCAAAGAGCACAAAGAAATCTGAGTTTTAAAGCAGGACTAGACAAAGTCAACTCTGGAAAAATCTTATAAACTTTATGAAATCACTGGCATTTTAAATCTTCATTTTCTCTCATAGAATTTCCACATACAAGCAGAAGTTTTACTAAAAGCATATAGCAAGTTTAAGGCATCCATTCAGATTTCATATCATCCTTCTGTGCTGCAAAAGAAACAAGTGATTCCACTTCTCTGCCTTCTTTTAGATACTGCTATTTTGGCAGCAGCTGGGAGCTGTCCACTGCTGAAGTTCACACAGGGGTACAAGGAACTGGATTAAATGCACAACCCTAGGTTTTAAAAACCTGCAAATATATGTTCACATCTTGCAAGATGACACAATAAAAATTCGTCTTGATCAAATTCAGATAGAGTTGGATACCCACTTTTTTGAACTCTATCCTGTCTTAGATTATACTTCCTTCTTTCCTTGACCTTTAACTTTTGCTGAAATTGATTTGTGAATATAATCAATGGGCACAACTCCTGTCTCACATTCCCTTACCCATTTACATTACATTTTATCTTCATTATTCTAGCAGCTGACCTTTCTGTTCTGTAGGATCTTCCTCTTGTTTCTGGACCCATAGAAACAGTCTTTTCTGCTGCAGACATTACTGTCCTAGCCAACCCAGCCTGACTATATTGAATACTGGGAAGCTTTCACTGCATCCCTTGGTTTGCTCCACCCAGACCAAGTCAGAGGCACATTTAAAAGGGGAATCTCTTCAGGAGTTCCAAAGCTAAAGTTCAATTAAGCATTTCTTTCTTTTCCTTTCTTTTCTTTCTTTTTTCCCTTTTTTGGTTTCTCTTTCTCTCTAGATTGTGTCCCTCTCTCACCTCAGGTATAGATATATGGACTGTTCATTGATCCAGTTCAATTAATATATATATATACATATATATGTGTGTGTATGTGTGTGTGTGTGTATGTGTGTGTGTATGTGTGTGTGTGTGTATTAAGGTTTGCAAAGGGTTTTGTAAATACATTCTTCTTTTATCCTCACAAGTCCAGGAGATGATAGGTGCTATTATTATTACCATTTTGCAGATGAGGAAACTGTGGCACAGATTGGTTAAAATATTTTCCCAGAGTCATCTAGCTAATAATTGTCTGAGGCTACTTATGAGCTCAAGACTTACAGACCTCCAAGTCCAACATTCTTTCCATCTAGTTGCTTCAGGATCTTTGATCTGCTTCATTGGCAACCTATGTCTGGTCACCCCTCCTTTGATAACCTCATGCCCCAACCCAGTTCTGGAATGTACCATTTTAATGTCAGACATTTCATATACCCCACCATTTTTGCCCATTGAACCTCAGAATTACTAAATTCAAGAAATCCACCAGTCTTAGCCTGAGCTGGGATTACAGATGTATACCCACCATGCTCAGCTTCCAATCAAACATATCTACTCATCACTCCCTCTTTCTTTTATGTATCTCCTCTCTCATTGAATAAAGATAATAGGCTTTTTAGAGCTGGAATTTAGAGAAACATCTCATCATGGAATTATAAAATATGGACTTGGAAGTAGCCTTAGAAATCATCTAAAGTAAGTGCCCATCAATTGGTGAACAACTGAAGTTACCTTAGTATAATAGACTATTACTATACAATAAGAAATTATGTACATGAATTGAGAGAAATCTGAGAAGGTATATAAACTGATTCAGAATAAAGTCATCAGAGCAGGAAAATTCAATAACTAAACCAGTATAAATGTTCAGAATACTAAGATGAAACTGATACTGTGTAATAATAAGGGCACCAGAAAAGAGTTGAGAAAATGCATTTCCCTTCATCCCTCAGTGTCAGAATGGAAGCCATGAATGTGGATTATTTTATGTGTTTTTCTTCTCTGTTGCTTTTATAAAAGGAGGTTCAGTGGATAAGGGCATGGATATATAGTGATTCACAAGTGTGATGTAAACCCTAGAAGCGTGAATTAAAAATAAATACAATGGGGAGGGGAATATAAATCATTTGATGTAACTACTCACTTTACAGATGAGAACTCTTAGGTCCAGAATGGTAAGGTGGCTGCCCACATTACTGAATCAAGAACTTTTCTCACTCCAAATCCAGCACCTTTCCTATTTTTCCATATATTCACATGCAAGCTCAGAGTGGTATTATAAATAAAGAGCACAATATTTACAATGAGAGGTACTAGATTAGAATTCTGACTGCCATTTAATCAGTAATAAATAAGCAACCATTTGTTACTACATGCCAAGCACTGTGTTAAGCAGTGGAGATACAAAAAAGGCAGAAGACAATTTCTGCTCTCAAAAAGAGCATAGTTTAATCGGGGAGACAACATGTAAACAACACTGCATAAACAAGATAACTAAACAAGATAAATTGGAGATAATCAACCGAGGGATGGCATTAGCATTAAGAAGAATTAGAAAAGTCTTTTAGTTGGAAGGGGATATTTTAGCTGGGACTTGAAGGTGAAGTCAGAAGGTGGAGATGGAAAGAAAGAGCATTCCAGCCATGGACAATAGTGAAAATTCCCAGAATTGGCAGATGGATAGTCATGAGTGAAAGAAACAGCAAGAAAGTCAATGTCACTAGATCGCAGAATACAGTAAGAGGAATTATATGTGTGTATAAATGTGTGTAAATATACATATATGTGTATATATTTATGTATACATGTATATATATATATGCATATATATATATAAATTTGAAAAGTAAGAGGGAATCAAGTTATAAAGGGCTTTGAATGATAGCAAATTTTATTCTTGAGGTGATGGGGAAACATTACTGGTTATGACATAGACAAGTGATATGGTCAGACTTGTGCTTTAGGAAAGTCAGCTTTTCAACTGAGGATGGACTAGAAAGAGACAAAGTAGTAAACTATAGTAGTCATCCAAGTGAGAGGAGAATGAGATCTTGCACCAACACTGTAATAACATCAGTGGAAAGAAAGGGGCATATACAAGAAATATTACAATGAGAATATCAATAAAAATTGGCAACTGATTTGGATATGGGTGGGGAGAAAGAGTAAAAAGTCAATAGTGACATCTAGATTGTAAGTCTCAGTGACTAAGAGGACAGTGGTAACCCTCAAAAGTTATAAGGAAGTGAAAAAGCTGGAAGAACTTGGAACTGGTAATAAGGGAACATAAAGTATTCCAAGTCTCTCACCTCAACTGCTGAATGGGGGTAATGAGTAAATGTACAACTTGTGATGGAGAAAGTGGTAAAGGAGGCTATGGCACAAGAGAGTTAGATCTAAGTAAATAAAGATTTAAGATGAAAGCAAGTTTGTTGCATATGGAGCAAGTATTCCAAAGAACACAGTGGAAAAGGTACATAACTTTAGAATAGGACATGGGGTAGTGGTAGTGGTATTAGTGGTAGCAACAGAAATAAGGGAGCAGGTTATGGGATATGAATGGAAGTCAAGGGTTCAGTAACACTGAGATGGGAAGGGTATTACTAGATGGGAATTTGCTAGTCATTAGGGAATAAGTTCCGGCAAGTTATTCCTAGGAATCTGGACTCATGGTGAAATTTTCCCATTAGGCATTAGGCAACTCAATAAGGAGAGAATCAATGAAGAAATTCATAGAATGACTTTTCTCTCCTTTCCCTGAAGGCAGGCATTCAGGCCAGGTCAGGCCAGGCCTTCAAAGAAGGAACACAATGGAATGGCATTTCTCTCTAGGCTAGGCAGGCAGGAACAGAGCAGGAAAGGAAGTAGGAGGGAGCATGTTTACGTGGTGTTTGGGTGTTTGTATATGTGGGGAGAAAGAGAGAGGGGGGAGAGGAGGGAGAGGGAGAGGGGAAGGAGAGAGAAAAAAGAAGGAAAGGGAGAAGGAAAGAACAGGCTTAAAATTATCTCTAAGGTCCCTTTTAGTTCTAAATCTGTGGTTCTATTTTTATTATACCGGTTTGTATGCCTTTCCCTAATTTTTACCTCTATTTTTTTTAGTTCTTTTCTCTCTTGTTATTCTAATCAAGACAGTTTTCAGAAAAATACCATTCATTTACTAGGCAAAGAAATAAATTTCATTAGTTATTATTCCAGAAATTAATTAGTAGTTACTAATTCCAGAAAAGGCAAATACCTTGATGAAGTTTATTGTAGGGATTTTATCCCACATGGGGCAGAACTCATGCTTTAATTGGATTCATCCTCCCTTCCATGTATTTAAGTATCCTATATTTGTATTTTGAGATGTTCCTATTGGTTGTCTGCATAAGTGTGATTGACAAGGCTGATGCAGTCATAGCTATAGATTTTACCTTTTTACTCTACAGCTACTTGTACTGCCTCCTCCATTCACCATGATACAGAATGACTCAAAAAGAGCCATCCCTGCTCTAGAGAGCCTGAGTCTAACAAGCACTTTATCAAGATATATATATATATATATATATATATATATATATATATATATATATACATATATATATACATATACACATATATATATATAAACAAAATGAAAAAATTTTAAAATATTTCACAAACATTGTAAAATTATTAGAAATTCAGACAACAAAGGACAATAATAAGCAGAGTTGTAACTAGGGCAGGGTGACTAGAACTTTACCACTGGACCCTAAAATTTGAAATGAAAAAAAAATTTAAATCTTGTTTCTAAAAAAATTTTAAATTTTTATTACATTTACATTTTCATGGGATGGCTCGATGGTGAAGTGAATAAAAGGCTGGGTCTGGGATCAGGAAGACTCATCTTCCTGAGTTCAAATATGGCCTCTGACAAGTAATAGCCGCATGATCCTGTTTTTTAAACCCTATTTGCCTCAGTTTCTCCATCTGTAAAATGAGCTGGAGAAGAAATTGACTAACCATTCCAGTATCTTTGCCAAGAAAACCACCAGTGGGGTCACAAAGAGTAGAAAACAACCAAAAAGTGACTGAATGACAGCATCTTAACAGTGCTTTTACTATTTTGACAATGTAGAAATAATTGAGCTTAGCACTTAGTTACAAAATTAATTAGTTGAAATGGGAATTAATTGACCAGGTGTGGTACTGAGACTAGTTGATCTCTTGAGAATTCTAAGCTGTGGTAGGGCTAAATTAGGAGTCCTCACTAAATCTGACACCAATAGGGTGTGCCTCTGGGGGAAACAGCAGGAGGGAGAACATCAGCCTGCCTAGCCAGGGATGAATCAGTTTATACAGGAAACAGCAGATCAAAGTTCAAATGATGCAAGGGATTCAGTCTGTGAATAGCCATGACATTTTCAACTTGTGTAAGATATGGAGTAATAGTCTTCAAAGAGGGGGAAGCAGGGCTGAGAAAGAAATCAGTTTGTGAGCTTCCCCCATTAGCTAAGAGCAAACCTAAAGTGAATTTATCTCAAGCCATATCTTGTCCTTTAGGGAAGAAGATATTCGTTTCACCAGCAATGAGGTTAGGGTCTTCCCTGTTATGAATTGAGGGTTGACCATGAAGTTTTCCTTCCTACTCAGTTGAATATTCTTGATCACTTATTATATTGTTTTTCATGTCATGGACTTAAAAGTTGATTTAAAGGCACCTACATTGCTTACCCTCAGTATATTTTATGCTGCATGCCCTATACCCCCCCAATTTGCAAGCTACAGTTCTTGATCACAAGATTCTATAGCTTTCTTTCCCTATCTTATTATCCAAGTGTTCATTTTCCTTCATACATTCCTAAAATACCTAAACATTTTCCTTTTTCTTCAGGAACCATATCAAAAATCCTGAAAAATGCATTTTTTAAAAAAAAATCCTGGTTATATTTTTACTAGTAAATGAAATGGTCTTGACATTTTTCTAGATAGATCTAAAATGAGGCAGAAGAATAATACACATAGAAATATACACAATCAGGGTTGATTGTGATTTTAAAAATATATATATAAGAATTGAAAAGTATTTCCCAGTCGAAATGAGTTATCACTTTGCCTTACAATAGAACTAAAGACAATTGACTGTAACTTTTCTACATCTTGACACTTCACCTTGTTACCTTTCAGAGAGATGGCACTCAATAGGAGGGCTTGCAGATCAAGTTTTTTGTGACCAAAGAAGAACTAGAGGTTCTCATTAATCACAAAACAGATAAGTTTGACTATATCAAGTTAAAAAGTTTTTGTACAAACAAAATGAATACAGACAAGATTAGAAGGGTAGCAGTAAACTGGGAAAATATTTTCACATCCAAAGGTTCTGATAAAGGCCTCATTTCTAAAATATATCGAGAATTGACTCAAATATATAAGAATTCAAACCATTCTCCAATTGATAAATGGTCAAAAGATATGAACAGACAATTTTCAGATGAAGAAATTGAAACTATTTCTGGTCACATGAAAAGGTGCTCCAAGTCACTCTTGATCAGAGAAATGCAAATTAAGACAACTCTGAGATACCACTACACACCTGTCAGATTGGCTAAAATGACAGGAAATGATGATGATGAATGTTGGAGGGGATGTGGGAAAACTGGGACACTGATACATTGTTGGTGGAACTGTGAACGGATCCAACCATTCTGGAGAGCAATTTGGAACTATGCTCAAAAAGTTATTAAACTATGCAAACCATTTGACCCAGCAGTGTTTCTACTGGGCCTATATCCCAAAGAGATTTTATTTATTTTTTTTAATTTTTTAAAATTTTATTTTATTTGCATAACATATGTGTGGGTAATTCTTCAACAATAACCCTTACATAGCTTTCCATTACAAATTTTTCCCCCCAACTCCCCACCCCTCCCCTAGATGGCAGGATATCTACTACATGTTAATTATGTTAAAATATTGGCAAATCGAATATATGTATACATATTTCCAAACATCATTGTTGTGCAAGAAAAATCTTATCTACACAAACGATATATCAGATAAAGGAAACACAATGTAAGCAAACATCAATCAAGGAGTATGAGAATGTTATGTTGTGGTCCGCATTTCACATCCCTCTCTCTGGGTGTATATGGCTTTCTTCAGTGAACAATTGGAGGTGGCTTGAAACATTTCATTGTTGAAGAGAGCCATGTCCATCAGAATTGATCATCATATAGTACTGTTGTTGCCGTGTATAATGATCTCCTGGTTCTGCTCATTTCACTCAGCATCAGTTCATGTAAGTCTCTCCAGGTCTCTCTGAAATCATCTTGCTGGTCATTTCTTACAGAACAATAATATTCATATACCATAATTTATTCAGCCATTCTCCAATTGAAGGGCATCTATTCAATTTCCAGTTTCTAGCCACTACAAAAAGGGCTGCCACAAACATTCTTGCACATGTGGAGCCCTTTCCTTCCTTTATGATTTCTTTGGGATATAAGCCCAATAGAAATGCTGCTGGGTCAAAGGGTATGCACAGTTTGATAACTTTTTGAGCATAGCTCCAAATTGTTCTCCAGAATGGCTGTATCCGTTCACAGCTCCACCAACAATGCATCAGTATCCCAGCCCTCCCACAACCCCTCCAACATTCATCATTAACTTTTCCTGTCATTTTAGCCAATCTGACAGGTGTGAAGTGGTACCTCAGGGTTGTCTTGATTTGCATTTCTCTGATCAACAGTGATTTGGAGCACCTTTTCATATGACTATAAATAGTTTTAATTTCATCCTCTGAAAATTGTCTGTTCATATCCTTTGACCATTTATTGATTGGAGAATGGCTTGAATTTTTATAAATATGAGACAATTCTCTATATATTTTAGAGATGAGACCTTTATC
>JAJPUD010000172.1:377171-404877 GCA_023553655.1 Myrmecobius fasciatus
TTTATGAGATTTTGCCTTATTTTACCTCCTTTATTTTTACTTTATTTTGCCTCCTTTCCCCCCTCCCTCCTTTTTCTTTTTCAGTATGGTATCCCTTCCACCTCTAATTTCTTTTCCATTATTATCAAAGAAAAATCAAATTATACTGCCATTCTTTAAAGGATACCTATAGTAGAAATATAGTTCTCAAGAGTCTTCCTTTTTACCCTTTTATGCTTCTCTTGAGTTCTCTATTTGGAGGTCAAATTTTTTGTTCAGATCAGGTCTTTTCATTAGAAATAGCGAAATTCTCCTGTATCATTGAATGACCATCTTCTTCCCTGGAAGATGATGCTCATTCTAGCTGGATAACTTATTCTTGGCTGTAATCCAAGTCCTTTTGCCTTTCGGAATATCTGGTTCCAGGCCCTTCGATCCTTTAAAGTGGAAGCTGACAGATCCTGTGTAATTCTAATTACAGTTCCTCGGTATTTGAACTGTTTCTTTCTAGCTGCTTGCAATATCTTTTCCTTGGTGCGATAGTCCTGAAATTTGGCCATGATATTCCTTGGGGTTTTAATTTTGGGGTCTCTTTCTGGAGGTGATCGGTGAATTCTTTCAATGCCAATTTTGCCTTCTGATTCTAAAACATCAGGGCAATTCTCTTTCATGATTTCCTGGAAGATAGCATCCAGGTTCTTTTTTCCATCGTGGCTTTCAGGGAGTCCGATAATCCTTAAATTGTCTCTCCTGGATCTGTTTTCCAAGTCAGTTGTTTTTCCTAGGAGATATTTCATATTTTCTTCTATTTTTTCATTTTTTTTGTTTTTGTTTAACTGATTCTTGAAGTCTTATTGAGTCATTTACTTCTATTTGTTCAATTTTAATTTTTAAAGTATTATTTTCTCCAGTTATCTTTTTTAGCTCCTTTTGTAGCTGGCCAATTGAATTTCTTGATTCAATGCATTCTTTTTCCATTTTGCCAGATTTATTTTTCAGTGAATTGTTGTCTTTTTCCAATTCACCAATTTTGTTTTTCAGTGAATTGTTGTCTTTTTCCAATTCACCAATTTTGTTTTTCAGTTCACCATTTTTATTTTCCAGTGAATTGGTGATTTTTTCCAATTCACCAATTTTGTTTTTCAGTGAACTGTTTTCTTTTTCCAATTCACCAGTCCTATTTTCCAGTTTTTGATATTTCTGTTGCCCTGATCTCAATTTATTTCCCCATTCTTCTTCTAGCTCTCTTTTGAGATTCTTAATGCAATCATCCAGGTAAGCCTTCTGAAAAGGGAGACCAACTTAAGTCTGCCTTTGTGGCTTCATCTGGGATTATTTTCATAATGTCAGGATCTGGGGACTGTTCTATTTTTTCTCCGTAAAAGCTTTCTATGGTGAGAGCTCTCTTCTGCTTCTTGCTCATGATTTAAAGTTGGGATATTGGTCAAAAGCAGAGAAAACTGCAATAATTTGTATTTGCCCTGGGGCAGTTTGCCGAGTTGACTTCCGGTCTGAGGCTGATCGGGCTAGATTTGCACTAGGACCACGTTTTCAGCTGCTCTTGATCCACCCTTTACCAAAGGCAGATCTGCCAAAGCACCTGCCCGCAAGCAGAGCAAAGTGGCCCAAGCGTCTCCCAGGGGCTTCCTGGGTGCCTTAAATCTGCCCCTCTATCGCAGCCCTGACTTCTGCCCCGGCTGGTGTCTGATTGCGACCAGCAGCCGATTTCCCCTGAGGCTAACTTTCTCCGGAGTTCTTTCAAGGTAGATTTTTGACAGAAGTGCGTTGTAGTCCAAATGTTTGGCGGAGCCCTCACTCAAAAACCAGTTGGAAGGCTCACTTTGTCTGGGTCTGAGGGAAGGTCCCAAGGAGTTCACAGAGAAAGCTGTCTGCAGTTCACCATCTTGGCTCTGGCCCCCACCCCCCCAAAGAGATTTTAAAGGAGGGAAAGGGACCCACATGTGCAAAAATGTTTGTGGCAGCTCTTTTTGTAGTGGCAAGAAACTGGAAATTGAAAGGATGTCCATCAATTGGAGAATGGCTAAATAAATTATGATATATGAATGTTATGGAATATTATTGCTCTGTAAGAAACGACCAACAGGAGGATTTCAGAGAGGCCTGGAGAGACTTGCATGAACTGATGCTGAGTGAAATCAGCAGAACCAGGAGAACATTATACACAGCAGCAAGACTATACGATGATCAATTCTGATGGACATGGTTCTCTTCAACAATGATGTGATTCAAACCAGTTCCTATTGTTCAGCGATGAAGATAGTCATATACATCTAGAGAGAGGCCTGTGGGAACTGAGTGCGGACCACAACACACCATTTTAATGCTTTCTGTGAATATTTTCATGCATTTTGTTTTCCTTCTTAGGTTGTTTTTTCTTCTCTTTCTAGATCTGATGTTTCTTGTGCAGTAAGATAACTGTATAGATATGTATACATATATTGTTATTTGTCATATAATTGATCCTATTTAGCATGTATTAGATTACCTGTCATCTAGGGGTGGGGGGGAAGGAGGGGAAAAACTTGGGAAAAAAAAGTTTTTGCAAAGGTCAATGTAGAAAAATCACTCATATGTTTTGTAAATAAAAAGCTTTATTAAAAAAAAATAAATTAAAAAAAATAAAAATAAAAAAAAGTTTTTTGTTGGCTAGCCTATTCCCTTCACTGAATTTAAATGCCATAGGTAGGTAGATAATATTAGTACAATGGAATCAATTCAAATAAGAACAGGGGCCACTAATCTATACATAGGGATTCCTGCAAGCTTGCCTATCAGCAACATTAATTGTGTTTTATTGTATTGTTATTTATTTGATTAAATATAAAATGAGGATAATACTAGCAATTATTTCTCAAGGTCTTTTATGAGGATTAAATGAGATATTCTATGTAATGTGTTTTACAATACTTAAAGCACTATTCAAATTATTATCTCAGAGGGGCAGCTAGGTGGTGCTATAATGCATAGAGTGCTGGGTCTGTAGTCAGAAAAACTCAAATTCCTGAGTTCAATTCTGACTTCAGACACTTATTGTGTGACCCTGGGCTAGTCACTTCACACCGTTTGCCTCAGTTTCCTCATCTGTAAAATGAGCTGAAGAAGGAAATGGCAAAGCATTCCAGTATCTTTGCCAAGAAAACTCCAAATAGGATCATAGAGAATAAGCCACAACTGAAAATGACTGAAAACAATTTTATCTTTGAATATTTGTTTTCAATTTTTCATTGAATTAAGCAAAATCCAGGATCGAGCCTCATTGTCCTTATTGAATATATGACAAAGATAGGAATGAAAAGTTTAATGCCCAATATTCATGTTGTGGACACAGCTCAAGTTAATGTTTTTGAATCTTTGCTTTGCCAAGAGCATTCTTGTGGTTGAGTGGGATGTTCTGAACCCTGTAAAGATTTATTTGATATTTCATCATGCGCCATTTTCCAGAACCATTCACAATAAAGTTAGATTGTTTTAATGACCTGCTATTGTGCTCCCTTGTACATCTTGTCACTCCTCCAAGTACCAGTGGGGTTGATACAATGCAGAATGTTAGCTGGTCAGTACAGGAAGGTCCTATGGAGTCAACATGTTTAAACAAGTCCCTGATTCAGCAGGAGAGTAAATACACATGTTTCTCTGGGGATAGTTTCTTATAATAGGCAAAGGAATGTGGAACATGCTTGAATACTAGGCTTTAGAGAGCCTTCATCTATTACCCATTGAAATGATAGTTTAGGAGACTAAGAGGCTTACATAATTGCTGGATTCTTACAGTTGCCCTTTAAAAAAAAACAGTTATTTTACAAGTATAATTTTACCTTCATATGTTTCAAAACTCAATGAAAAAGCCATATCAGTACAAATACTAATAACATTGCATAGCCAACCAAAATGAAAACAGCCACCTCAGTTTGTACAAATGAGAGAAAACACTGAAGCTAGGGAATGATAATCTTAATAATAACTGATATTTATATAGTATTTTTGCAAAGCATTTTACATATAATACTCACTTGAGACTGTGAGGTCAATGTAGATTTTTATCATCCTTCTTATATAAATAATCAGGCTTACAAGAGGTTAAATGATCTGCACATAGTCACAGAACTAGTAAATATTCAAAAGTTCAGTCTTCTAGCTGCTGTAACACACAGCTCTTCAGAAGATTACTAATAGTAATATGTCCTTTAAAGAGAGCAAGGCCTCATATATGCCAAAATTTTCACAGAGCAAAACTGAAGACCATGGGTGTCTATCAACTAAAGAATAGTTGGGGCAATTGTGGCATATGTATATAATGAAATATTATTGTATTATAAAAAATAATGAAAATGAGATTCAGAGAAATGTGGGAAGACATGTTACTTTAGTAAGATTTAGGGGAAGAACAACAAATATGGTAATAACACTAAAAGGGAATCAGATCATCAGTAGCTATAGTGAATATCTTGGTACATCTTGGAGAACATATGATGAAATATAACTTCCTCCTCTTAGTAGAGTTGGGACCTACTGAGAATGTTGCAGGTATAGTAACTCTATTACTTGGCTTTCCTCAACTATTTTTCTTTATCACAATGAAAAGTACAATTTTAAGGAGAGGTCATATTGGTAAGTGACTACACTATAAAAACAAAAGGAATGAGTAAAAGTTTTTTTTTTTTTTTTTTTTTTTTTTTGATGTCTCTCCAACAGGAAATAGAAAAGAGGATGGTACTCAAAGGGAAGATACTGAAATTCAGGAGCACCAGGAATGGCTTCTTGTAGAAGGTGGGATTTAGTAAAGACTTAGAAGAAAACAGAAGGCAGAAATGAGGAGGTAGAGAGTTCCAGACAAAGGGGAACAACCAGTGAAAATACTTAGAAGCTGGTGATGGAGTGTCATGTTCAAGGAATAGCGAGGAGGTCAGTGTCATTCATTGTATGTACAGAAGAGTGAAGTCTAAGGAAATTGGTAAGATAGGAAAGAAACAAGTTATAAAGTGTTTTTAAGTTAATTTTTTTTGGGGGGGTGAGGCAATTGGGGTTAAGTGACTTGCCCAGGGTCACACAGCTAGGAAGTGTTGAGTGTCTGAGGCCAGATTTAAATTCAACTCCTCCTGACTTCAGGAGCGGTGCTTTATCCACTGCTCCACCTAGTTGCCTCAATTTTATTTTATTTTCCAACAAAAATGGCTTTCTCTATTGCCTTATTCCCTCCCTTGCATCCTCCCTCCCTGCCACCCAACTGAAAAATTGAGAGGAAAAAAAATTGATACAAACATGTATAGCTAAGTAAAGCCAATTTTCATATTGACCATGTCCTAAGCAATATTTGTTTCTTCTGTATGCTGATTTCCTTCACTTTTCTATCAGGAGATGGGTACTATATTTTATTATTAGTCGTCTGGAATTCTGGATGGCCATTACACTAATAAATATTATATTTATGTACTATAATTTATTCATCAATTTCTCAACTTATGGATATCCAATCAAATTCACATTCTTTGACACCTCAAAAAGAAAAATGAATAATTTTTATATCCTTAGAAGTTGTTATGCGAAAGATGAACTCCTCTCTTAGTTTATCCTATCTTTTCTCTTTCCCCCCTCCTTCTCTTTCCCACCTATTTTTCTATTGAATGAAATTTATTTCTATAGCCAATTCTGCATGTATATATGCATTCTTCTTTCTTTTGACCAATTCAGATGAGAGTGAGGTTCAAGTGTCAGCTGCTCTCTTCTATCTCTTCCTCCTGGTTTGTACAGATGACCACTTGATACTTTGTATACTTTGATTATGTAAAATAATTTCCCTCCAATCTTTTTCTCCCCCATTTGCACCCTCACTAATATATTCTTCTTTCCCTCTCCATTCTCTTCTTAAGATCATAAAGACATTAAAAAACACTCTTTGGGGGCAGCTAGGTGGCACAGTGGATAGAGCACCAGCCCTGAAGTTAGGAAGACCTGAGTTCAAATCTGGTCTCAGACACTTAATATGTCCTAGTTGTGTGACCCTGGGCAAGTCACTTAACCCCAATTGCCTCAGCAAAAACAAACAAACAAACAAACAAAAACACTCTTTGATTCCCTCTATGAACCCAATTTATGATAGGGAGCAGAGAGGACATCTTCTCATATTTTAATGTAATCACTTTATTCTTATTTAGTCCTTTTTTATTGTTCATTAATGTTTATCTTTTTAAAAAATTTCTCTTTACTCCTGTGTTTGAATTTCAAAGTTTCTCCACCAGCTCTAGTCTTTTATCAAAAAATTCCATGTCATTAAAGGTCCATTTCCTCTCATTTCCACCCCCTGCAGGATTATATTCAAATTTGCTCAGTAAATTAATTTTGTTTATAAGCCTATGTCCTCTGCATTCTAGAATATGGCATTCTAAGATCTCCATTCCTTTATAATGGTGGCTGCTAAATCATGTGTGATTCCTGACTGTGGTTCCCTGGCACTTGAATTCTTTCTTTCTGGTTGTTTGTAGAATTTTTTTTTTAAACATGGAAACTCTGGATTTTGATTATGATATTTCTGGGGGTTTTCATTTGAGGATTTCTTTTAGGAAGTAAACAGTGGATTCTTTCTTTTTTTACTTTGCTCTTTGCCTCTAAAAGGTCTGGGAAGTTAAAGATTTCTTGAAATTAAATGTCAAGACTTTTTTTTTGTATTGTGACTATTTGGTTTTACCAAAAATTACTTAATTTTTACTTGATCTATTTTTCAGGTCGTTGTTTTTACTATGAGATCATGCTTTGTTCATTTTTTCCTAGGTTTTTTTTTACTTTATTTTATTTTTCTTATTGCTTTATGGACTCATTGGGGAAGGGAAATAATGTACCAGAGAATTTGGCAAAAGCCCAATCCTGACTTTTGGAGTCAGATTTTCTCATAATGAACCCCATTCCCATGAATCTATTAGTGGAAAGAGGGGTACTTTAAATCACAAATTTTTATATCTATATTGGACCTTTCTGCTTTGATCTATTTGAAATATATAATTAGCCATGTGATTTAGGGGTCAAAGGGTATGAAAATTTTAATTTGTTTAGCATAAAAAAGATAAGCAGTATGTATTGTGTGTAGAGTAGGCCTTAGAACCTGGAATACTAGGGTTGAATCTTGTCCCTGACAGGATAAGTCATTTTACTGGCTTATGCAATTTTGTAAATTTCAGAGAAGGTGCTAGTCTACATTGGTAGAAAGAGTTCCTTCATTTCAAAGTTTCTTCTATTAATAAAAACATAGGTCCAGTCTCTATCCTATTTAGCATAATTTTCAGTTTAGTAGAACAACCGAACCAGTGCTAAACTATATCCCCTCCCTTTTTTTTTTAAAAGAATTCCACTTAAAAATTCAAAGAAATTTGAAAATTTTTGTGGTAACCAGTGCACTCTTAATGTGTAAACCCAATAAGAATATAGAGAATAAGATTTATTCATCAACATATGTACTAAAATATTGAATTCTTTATAAGTGTAATTAAACAGGCTAGTGATCTAGATTTGGGAATCATCTTCCTAGGAAAGATGTTGTATCAGATAAAATCACAAAGGAAACAATTAAAGAAAGAGACCTAAAGAGAGTTAGGACACAGCCTTAAGAGGCATCCAAATAATTACACATAACTTATATAAGTCATAAGTATGCTATTCAGTTCAGTTTGGAAAAAGTTTACACTTCCCTAGCTCATGTTTGGATAATACTTTCTGATTTATAAAGCATTTTGTAATCCTCACAGGAATCCTATGAAGTAGATACTATTGATATTAATCCAACTTTACAAAGAAGTATATGTATGGAAGCTAAGAGAATTGTTTGGGCTAAGATCACTAATACAGTAAAATTCCAAGTTAGAGTTCAAATGTAGGTTTCCTGAAGATATTCTTATTATATCTAGTTTCCTTTTCCAGTTGAGCCTCACTTCTACCTCTGCCCCAGTAAAGCTTTCTTAAAGCTCCTCTACTTACAAACAAAGTAAGGTCTTTTCCTTAGAGGCAAAGGTCTCCTTCTGATGTCAAGTCAAAACTGTGTACTTAGAAATAGCCAACCCTTAATTTGGCAGCAACCCTGAGATTCAGCCTATAGAATTTGCTTGATATAGATTGCCCCTTCTCTGATCAGCTCTCTCTCAATACTACAATTCTAGTATCCTTGTTCCATCTCAAAATATCATTTTCTCTCTCAAAACTCCCAAGATGTTTCACAGTTGTAATCTTTCTATAACTGGATGGCATGAAACTTCCTAAACACACTTCCAGGTCTCATTGTGTCTTAAATATAAATATTAGCCTAAACATTGATAAATCTAAGGACTGACTTTCTATTACTCCATCCCCTTTCTCTCCAATCAGACAGAAGGGCCTCTCAAATCACATTTAATGCCAGGGAAGGGGAAGTTTTCCAAAGAAGAGCTTACATATTAAGACTCAAATCCAGGAATTTGTTAGGATTTCTTCTCCATATTCATAATGGGAAATGTAGTTCAAATGTTAAGAAAATGCTCTACATTTACATCTTGTTATTCTATCCTCTTGTTCAGGAGAGAGATAAGCAAATTAGAAACTCTCTGTATGCATTTACTTCAGTCATGCAAACATGCATATGCATATATAAGGGTTAAGAAAAGACAAAGGGGAAAAGACTCTCTTTAAACCACTCTTCCAATGAAAAGTTTCTCTGGTGGTTTGATTACTCAGAACTGTGACAGTGCAAGTCTTACATTTTAAACCACAGCCTCAGCAGTCTCACTAGGTAGCACATCTGAAGGGAACACTTAGGAGCCTAACTACACACAAGACAAAAATAATATCATCTTAAACTGTACAATCTATTGAATTTTTACATCCCAAGTTCCTGATACATTAGACATTTTGTAAGTGCTTAATTGACTGAATCTGGTATGGTCAATAAAAGGCAATGGGTTGGTCACATACATTGGATTGAGGATGATGGTAAAATGAAAATTGAAAGTCCTTAATTTTCAATAAATATCATTAAAAAGAAGAAGCAAACACTGTTGAGCAGTAGAGAAATGACTTCAATTAAAGAAGGAGCCAACACACAGAATTCACATGCCGCAGAGGCCTGGGGACTTTGGGGGGAATCTCAGCTATCTACCTCAGAAATGGTTACATTTTATTTTTGTATGTTTGGGATGTCAAAGGGGTCTGGAGTGAGAAGGGGTTATTAAGATCTGTCTGTAACTGTTCCCATCTCCTTGCCTTTCTTCTTCCATGGAACATTGGAATAGTTCATAACCCAACCCTGGCCCCCAAGAAAGATTGGTAATACTGAGTTTTAAGGGGCCCAATATCTGAGAGCAAGAGGTTCTATCAATCAATCAGTAAAATCTTTTATCTGTGGCTTTTCTATCAGACTGGATTTTTTTTTTTCAATTTACTTTATTTATTTATTTTTATTTTTATTTTTTTATTTTTTATTTTTTTATTTTTATTTTAAGCTTTTTATTTGTATAACATATGTATGGGTAGTTCCCCAACCTTGATCTTTACAAAGCTTTCCAATACAAATTTTACCCCCAGTCCCCTCCCCTCCCCTAGATGGCAGGAAGTCCACTACATGTTAATAATGTTGAAATGCTTGAGAAGTTATGCAAGAAAAATCCTATCTACAAGAAAAAAAAAAAGAATCAGAGAAAGGCAACAAAATGCAAGCAAATGTCAATAGAGATCATGAAAATGTTACGTTGTGGTCCATATTTCATATCCCTCTCTCTGGGTGTATATGGTTTTCTTCAGTGAACAACTGGAACTGGTTTGAGACAATTCTTTATTGCAGAGAGCTATGTCCATCAGAATTGATCATCATGTAATACTGTTGTTGCTGTGCATGATGATCTCCTGGTTCTGTTCATTTCACTCAGCATCAGTTCATGCAAGTCCTTCCAGGCCTCTCTGAAATCGTCCTGCTGGTCGTTTCTTACAGAGCAATAATATCAGACTGGATTTTGCACATGACTCATCCTCTGTGAGACTGTTCATCCTTCCCCCATAGTCCCTGAGCTATTGTCAAGAAATAGAAGTGAGGAAAATTTAAGATTCCTTATGGGAACCCACAAAACAACAACAATGAATCGGGTTATTTAGTCTGGCAGACTAGAGGCCTCTAATTAATGGTTCTCAAGTGCAACAAGAAAGGAGGGGAAAGGAATGGAGAAGAGTCATATTTGAAATGGGCTTTGATCACTAAAAAGAGGAATTTGTTTTTGATCTTATAATCAGGAGGTATTGACACTTCTCCAGAAAGGGAGTGACATAGTTTTATGGCAGGAATTATGTGGGGGGTGATTTGATGAAATAAGTAGACCAGTTAATGGGCTGCTGCAATAGTCCAAGCAAAAGGTGATGAAGGCCTGGACTGTAGTGGTGACTGTATGAATGGAGAAAAAGAGGTAGATCTTAGAGATGTAATAGAAATAGAATCAATACAACATGACACTTGTCTAGATCGGGTGGGAATATAAGGGAGTGGGTAAAATAAGTTGATGAGCCCCAAGGTACTAAACCTGAATAACTCCTGCTCTAAGGGAGCTTCCGAAGTTCCATTCAGCCTCAATACTTTCTAGGTTTATTCCTCACCAAAGAGATATCAAAAATTTAGAGGCAGCAAGCTGCAACTTTATTCTTCTAACTATTTCTGGGTCTAAGAGCTTTTAGTGGCCAAGAAACGATTTTATTTTTTTTAAATTGTGCTTTTCTTGTAATTTATGAATGCAGAAATAAGCGGACAACCAATGGTTAATGAGGCATATTGTGGAGTGAAGACATTGTGACCTACCCTTGAAAGCAGGAAATAACAGTCATATAGGGATCTTTATAAATGAATGTGGTTATCCGTGGTTAATCTAAAGTGTGAACAACAGGCCTGAAACCAGGTTACCTGAAGCAGAGTAACTATGAAATGGAACTGGCTTTTTATACATCCACCCTAGCTACCACTTGTTTCAAATCGCCCTTGTTCAAGACAACTTTTAATCTCCACCTTTGCAAGAATCCCTCCCCACACCTCTCCACTCCTGACAGAAGATCAGCATTATATGTGCACATTATATGAATATAGCAAATATTTTCTCACTGAATAAAAATAGCTTTTCATAGCAGGAGGTGTTGGGAGAAATCATGGTAAACAAGGAACTGCCTATGGAGGAATTTGAAGCTTTTTTTAAATTTAGCCTTTGGGTTTCAAGTAATTGAAAACCTAACACACAAGAGTTTGCAACACATAGTCTAAAATAGAACTAAAAATATTGTAGCCAGGCCAGATTCGTCCCTAAAGTTAGTCTCTTGTCTCCTTTAAGCATCCACCTCCATGACCCCTTTGCTCTAAGACATGAAAAGAACATTGAATGTTCAGACTCACTACAAGGAGCAAGAATTCCACACAGCAAGTCTTCTCATTCAATGCCTGATCCCACCCCATATCTTTTTGCTTGATGGCTCCAAGAATTAAGACTGATACTTCTTAGTATTTGTTGTATTGAATTAAGTGAAAAATAAAACACTACCTATCAGCTACATGTTAGCATTCTGGGTCTTTATTTCTCTTGTAGAGGAAATCAAGTCTGCAAAACTGACACCATTTTGATCTTATAGTTTCTGAAAATCCAGACATCCATTCAGAGGTATAGTTGTAAATTGGATTTCTTCTCTCTTTGCCATTTCAGGAAAATCAAGAAGTTTCACTCTACAAGCAGTGGCCAATAATACCTAATAATCACCAACTTGATAGTCCTTATTTTGAAAGGTTAGCATCTCTTTTGGGGGCATCTAAGTGATTCATTGGATAGAGAGCGGGGCCTGGAGTCAGGAAGATCAAATCCAGCCTCTGACATTCACTAGCTATGTAATCCTGGGTAAATCACTTAATCTCTATTTGTCTTAATCCACTGGAAAAGGAGCCAACCACTCCTATGATTTTGCTAAAAACAAACAAAATGAAACAAAAAGAAAACCCCACATTGCTCCAAAAAATGCTCATCCCATGGATGTCCTGCTAAGACACAACTCACAGCAACAATTTTAAAAAGCACTTCTTTTGTGTTTAGGTGGCATAGTGGATTAAATCCTGGGTTTATGGTCAGGAAAAATTGAGTTTAAATCTATCCTCAAACACTAAGTAGCTATGTGATCCTGAGAAAGTCACTTACCCTACTGTTTACCTCAGTTTTCTCATCTATAAAATGGGAGTTAATGATACCTACCTCCCAGAATTGTTGTGAAGATCAATTGGCATAATTATTATAATAGCTTAACAGTCTCTGGCACTTAATAAGGGTTATATAAATGTTACTTATTATTATTATTATCATCATCATTCCATCACCTCTCTGACTTTCCTACAATAGAACTATTTCAATCACTGAGAATTGGTTGCTGTTCAGGTACTTCAGTCATGTTAAACTCTTCATGATGCAATTTGGAGTTTTCTTGGTAAAGATACTGGAGTGGTTTACCATTTTCTTTTACAGCTCACAACTGAGGCAAAGAGAGTTAAGTGACTTACCCAGAGTCATACAGCTCGTTAAGTATCTGAGGCCAGATTTGAATTCAGGAAGATGGGTCTTCCTGACTCAGGCCCAGGTCCAGCACCCTATCTAGCTGCCAAAGAATTGGTAAACACAGCCAAAGTCCAACTCTAAGATCATTCCAGCAGCAATGAAGAGAAAGTCAGAAGCAAGGATACTTAGGCATTGGGACCAACTCCAATCCAGGATTCTGGCCCATGAGAGATGGGTCCATTGAATTAATATTCTTGAGAATGAGAGGTCCTGTAATGCCTTTGAAATGAGTTGTTCCTATTAAATACCTGACAACTCCTAATGATCACTATATCCCTTTCCTAACCATTCTGTTAATAATGCATTCAACATCAAAGTGTAGCTCACCAACCTAGAGAATGAAGAATCTACATTTTTTTTTCTTTTTTCTTTTTTTAAATCAAGACATTTACCTATCTTCATGTCTAAGACTATGAATGGCTCTTTCGGTACCATGGGGTGCCATTCACTTGGCGACATGATTTCAGTGACAATAACAAGTTGTTCTCTAATTTCCTGATGATTTGAAGTTTTTACTCTGTTCTAGCCATTTTTCTTCTCTATTTCCTAGAACAAAAATCATTTTCCTTTAAGGAGAAAAAGAGGAGTGATATAAAAGTTTAAGTAGTTCAACTTTTTCTTCTATCATTGACCCAACTGCTTTAAGCAGTGGCGTTATCTTTTTAATCTTCTTAGATCCTCATTTGTTCTACCTTAACTAAAAAATAAAGTTCCTTACCCTGTCCTTAGCACTTAACCAGTTTTTCTGATCTTTAGCAATCCTGATACTATTCTTTGATAGGGACATGCAGTCCTTTTCTACTGATCCTGTGGTCTCTGCACTAACTTCCATTTTTTATGCATTTTTAAAAAATTAATTTTGGATCTTTGTTATTTATCAATGTCTTCTTTCATTCTGATGATACCTTATCAGTATGTAATTGTGTGTATATGGTGGGGCAAGAAGGGGACAGATGGCTGATTCTTTACTCTTGAAGGCTCGTAGAACACAAAGATGAAACATCTTCAAATATGGGTTCAGTGATAGATTTTACTGCCCTCCATGGACCTAGATGACAGCTAGGGCTAGATTTGAAGAGATTTATAGCAGAGGCTAGATTTGAAGAGATTTATAGCAGAGGTTGTGCCTATTTTTTGTTGAATTGAATTGACAATTCACCAGATACAACTTTGTGACCTCTTATCTACTATTGTCTTGTCTCATCACCCTCACTTCTCAATGATACCTTTCCCCAAAATAGAATCCTTCCTTCTAAAAAAAAAAAGAAGTAGTTAAGAAAAACAAGCCAACACATTGGCTGTGTCTGATGAGTTGTATCTGATGAAGAAGGAGGCTCTCTGATGAGATGAAGAGACTTGTTTCATCATCAGCCCTCTGTGATCCTGGCTAGTCACTGCATTGTCCAGAGTTCTGATGTTTTTCAGTGTTGTTCTGATCATTACATAGATTGTTCTCTGAATCCTGCTTGTTTTGCTCTCCATCAGTTCATGAGTCTTTCCAAGTTTTTCTGCACAGGTATGCATAGAGAATGTGGGGAGCATACTGGAACACAGAGTTGGAGTGAGGGGGAAGCATTTCCATTAGCCTTTGTTCTATGTATGGTTTTGTTTCTCTGTATTCTTCCATTTCCTTATTTCTTATGGTTCAATAATAGTCCATTACATTTACATACCTCCAGTTGACAAGTACTCATTTTGCTCCCATTTTTTTCTACCACAAAAGGGATATATAGAATTTTCTTCTGCTTGTATCATCAGCCCCCACCCAAATAAGTCTTCACTGTCTGTCCACCTCCCATTTTCTTCCAGGGTGATTGGACCTGCTTATGGAAATTATTCTTCATAATTCTTGAAGATTTATTAAAGGGAAAAGGGAAGGAAGGGTAGAACTAGTGACTCCTGGTATCCCCTTTTCAGCAATTATAATTTAAAGGGAATTTCTTGGGGAGAAAATTAGACCCTGAAAATTACACCAGGTAAATATGTACAGTTTATGGAGACTTTACACATCAGAGATTACAGTGAGCCTTAGAGGGAACACATGACAAAATCCCAAAATTGAGTTGTACGATTACTTGTTTGATTTTGAATCAAGGGCCAACTAGATTAGAGACCTATTTTTGGTAAATGGTACTAATTGTGCTTTCAAACTTCCCATCAAAAGAACAAGTTAATAGAGGTTTCATACTGTCATGGATACCTTGAACTGCCTAACAAAACCATGAATTTACCTAATGTCCTTTTTTTCCCTAACATATATTAGAGGAAAAGAACCTTTTTGCACTTGTTGAATTCAAAACAAGGTAGATTTGGAATTAAAGATGGAATCTTTTATTGTTTTGACCATACTTTCCATACTGAAAGTTGCTGGATTAGACCAGTTGGATCTTATTCAATAACAATATGACAGAGAGGTAGCATGACAAAAGTGGGTAAAGAGCTCTCAAAATCAGAAAGAACTGACTTTTGATCACTTTTTGATCACTTTTGATATACTGTCTCTGAGACTGTGCAAAGGCTTTAACTTCTCAAGACCCCGTGTATTTTTCTATGACTGAATTGATGATCTGTAAGAGGAGTTTCCTTCCTGAGATTTCCATATATCAATCACATCACAGGTTCAGTCCAAAAAGTAAAAAATAAGTAACCCAAAATGCCTTTTTTTTTCAGTGCAAATAAGGTCTCATACATACCACTTATAACTATTTTAGTTCATTCAAACAAGCATTTACTAAGTATCAGGTACTATAGATACAAAGCCAAAAAAAGAACCATGCCCTGCCATCAAGGAGCTTACATTCTATCTGGGAAACTATGTACATAATAAATACAGGTAATTTGCAGGAGCAGAAGAGCCAGCACTAGCTGTCAGAAAATCAGGAAAGGTCTCACATGCCAAAGATAAAGACTTAAATGAGCCTTGAAGAGAGCTTGGCAGAAATGAGAAGGAAGTACATTCTAGGCACAAGACAAAAGCACCCATATAGGATGAAGAAGGCTTATAATAAGCTTAAATAGATAGATAGGAGCCAACCTGTGAAGGTTGTGCAGAGCACAGTTTGTGTTTGAATTCAAAAGTCAATAGGAGAATATTAAAGAAGGGTATGACATAGTCAAACCTGTATTTTAGGAAAAGCACTTGGGCAGCTCTGTGGAGGGGATGTTTGTTAGAGAGGAAAGGTTTGAAGCTTGGAGACAATTAGAAAATCATTATAATATCACATGCAATAAATGTTTATTAATTGAATAATCTAAGAGAGACGTGAAGCTCTAAACTAGAGAGTTAGTCATACTAATAGAGAAAAAGGGTCACTGTGAAGAAAGAATAAGACTGGGCAATGGGTGCCATATCTGGGTTGAATGAAAGTGAGTGAAAGTTTCAGACCTGAGTGATTACAAGGAGAGTAGTGCCTTTGACAAAACTGGTAAATCTGGAAGAGGGTGGGCTTGGGGGAAATTTTAATTAGTTCTGTTTGGAACACATTGAATTTGAAATACCTACAGGACATCCAGTATGACATGGTCAATAGAATTGAGGGTCAGAAAGGTAAATTTGCAAATAACCTGTGTAGAAATAATTCAACTCATGATATATTACTCTTGTATACTTTCCCTTAGTACCTCTGCTAAGACTTAGTTACCACAAGCAAGAACCTATTATTCTCTCTAAAACAGTTGCTTTTGACTATTTACATAACAAGTTCCTTATCCTAATTCTGTGCTGTCCTAGAGTGTTTCTTTTATTTCAAGGGAAATGAGAGGGCATTATTATTTACAAATTAAAATAATTTTGAACTGTTTTTAAAAATTTAAAAGGGACAAATCACAGTTTTTAAAAGCTTTGGCAAACATTCTCCAATTGATAAATGGTCAAAAGATATGAACAGACAATTTTCAGATGAAGAAATTGAAACTATTTCTGGTCACATGAAAAGGTGCTCCAAGTCACTATTGATCAGAGAAATGCAAATTAAGACAACTCTGAGATACCACTACACACCTGTCAGATTGGCTAAAATGACAGGAAAAGTTAATGATGAATGTTGGAGGGGATGTGGGAAAACTGGGACACTGATACATTGTTGGTGGAACTGTGAACGGATCCAACCATTCTGGAGAGCAATTTGGAGCTATGCTCAAAAAGTTATCAAACTGTGCATACCCTTTGACCCAGCAGTGTTTCTATTGGGCTTATATCCCAAAGAGATCTTAAAGGAGGGAAAGGGACCCACATGTGCAAGAATGTTTGTGGCAGCCCTTTTTGTAGTGGCAAGAAACTGGAAATTGAATGGATGCCCATCAATTGGAGAGTGGCTGAATAAATTATGGTATATGAATGTTATGGAATATTATTGTTCTGTAAGAAACGACCAACAGGAGGATTTCAGAGAGGCCTGGAGAGACTTGCATGAACTGATGCTGAGTGAAATCAGCAGAACCAGGAGAACATTATACACAGCAACAAGACTATACGATGATCAATTTTGATAGACATGGTTCTCCTCAACAATGATGTGATTCAAACCAGTTGTTCAGTGATGAAGATAGTAATATACATCCAGAGAGAGGCCTGTGGGAACTGAGTGTGAACCACAACACAGCATTTTAACGCTTTCTGTGAATATTTCCATGCATTTTGTTTTCCTTCTTAGGTTGTTTTTTCTTCTTCTCTTTCTATGTTTCGTATGCAGTAAGATAACTGTATAGATATGTATACATGTATTGTATTTGTCATATAATTTATCCTATTTAGCATGTATTAGATTACCTGTCATCTAGGGGTGGGGGTGGGGGGAAGGAGAGGAAAAGCTTGGGAAAAAAAAGTTTTTGCAAAAGTCAATGTAGAAAAATCACTCATATGTTTTGTAAATAAAAAGCTTTATTTAAAAAATAAATAAATAAAAGCTTTGGCAAAAACCCAATTCAAGATTAGCAATAGCTACATATATTTAGTGTTTGAAAGCTCACAAAATCCTCTCACAATAATCCTGTGAAGTATATAGCAAAAATTGCATTATCTTTATTTCAGAGGTAAGGAAACAAAAGTTTTCAGAAACATTTATTTAGTAACTTGCTAGGTTTACATAGCTAGTGCCAGAGTTAAAATTCAAAATTAATCCCTGAATCCAAAGACAATGTTCCTGTTCCTTCACCACACTGGCTCCCTACCCTGCAGAACAACACACAACCTCTGTTTCTCTATAACAATGCTGTTCTCATATCATCAAAGATCACCCACAGTAATACTGGTTTACCAGCAGTAACAATGAAATTAGTTTTGAAAAATTCTAACATATTCTTTTATTGCCTTCTGTTTGTGTGGCAATCATTTTCTACAAACACGATATTGGTATTTATGTTGTTTATTATTTGCAATCCAATTGCATTTTAGGTCAGTAAAATTATTAAAATATACAGATTTTTATATTGGCATTTTAGCCAATGAACGCATCTTTACATCTTTTCCTCTAAATCTAGAAAGGGTTCTTCTTTTGTCCTTAATTCTTCTGTTTTTTTAGAACTTTATTTTTTATTTATATCCTAGAGGAAAAGACAAATGAGAACAATTTGTTCTAAAAGCCATGAAAGTGGCTAAAGTAGGCAATCTGGAGCATTCAGAGCTTGGTCAGACATTGAAGATGACAAAGTGGTCTATTGCATCCCATGCCATAACTAGTAGTACTGACTTTTGTATTGCCAAGGAACTGTGGAAGAGAGAGAGACTGATGACTTTGTGCAACTCATTTAAAGTCATTTCACATACAAATCAAGACATCACCCCATGATGTCATTAGGGTCATCTTCAAAAATGAAAGATGAACAAACAAGAACAATAAGAACTGGAGGCAGGAAGACTTGAATTTAGTCTGTCCTCTGATATTTAGTACCTGTGTTATTCAGGGTAAGTCACTTAATTTCTGTTTACTCCACTTTCCTCAAGTGTAAAATGGGGATAATAACAATACCTGTGAAAATCAAATGAGATAAATTTGTAAATTGCTTAGTACAAGGCATGACATGTAGTAGGCACTATATAAATATTTATTCTCTTTCTGTTCCCTTGTTTTTATAGAAAAATATAAAGGTATGTGTTGCTTCTAAAACAGATTTTGAATATCAAAGCAATAGCAGAAGCAGCTCACAAAACTGTGTTGAGGTATGACATACCTCAGGTGATAAGGGCATGGCAATTTAATCATTTATTAAGTTGCCATGAACTCCAAACTATGCAAAAGAGTGACAAAGAAAAGGCAAAATGACATCAATTTATTCTTGGATTCTACTGTCACTAAATCTTACTTTAAAGACTATTTTCTCTTAAAGGTTGTCATTTCATATTATCTACCCAAATATCTACCCATATTATCTACCAAATGTTTTAATAAAGAGTGAGCAGCCAGGTGAAATAGTGAAGAGCTCTGGGCTTAGAATCAGAAAGACTCATTTTACTGAATTCAATTTTGGCCTCAAATACTTATTAGCTTTGTGACTCTGTGCAAGCTACTTAACGCTGTTTGCCTTAGCTTCTCATCTGTAAAATGAGCTAGAGAAGGAAATGGCAAACCACTCCATTATCTCTGCTAAGAAAACCCCAAATGGGGTCACAAAGAGTCAGATGTGACTGAAAACAACTTAAGAAAATGAATGAAAAAGCATATTTTTATGAAGTAAAATCATATTAAATATTAGGAAAACTGGAAAGTAGTTTGGCAGAAACTAGGCAGAGAACAACATCTCACACCATATATCCAAATAAGGTACATGTTTAGACATAAAAGGGATACCATATGCAAATTAGGGGAGCATGGAATAGCTATTTTACTTGTCAGATCTATGGATAAAGAAAGAACTTGTGACCAAACTAGTGGTCAAGAGCATTACAGAATGTGAAATGGATGATTTTGATTACATTTTAAATTAAAAGTTTTTACACAAACAAAAGTCTTCCTGATTTCAGACAGGGCACCTACTCCCCCCCCCCTTTTTTTAAATTATCCCTTTTCAAACACTAGACTAGTTCTTAAATTTAATATTCTGTTCTCTTGCATCAGTGTATTGGCAAAAACTGTCCTCCATACTTGAAATATATTCCCTTCATAAAAACTACTGGGAGCTCACTTTATGATCTTGAGGCTACCAAACCTGCAATTCTGTTCTCTGGTCAGGAAAATGGGAAATTCTAATGAAATATCCCAAAGAGAAATGGGGATGTCACAAAAGGAACTTCCTACAGGTCATGAGTCAATAATACCCAGTGGTGATTCCAAAATCCCCTCATTGTCATGAAGCCCAATTAAGATTTCCTGGGTAAAATGGAAGTTGGTTAAGTGATAACCAACACTGCTACAACCAGCAGCCCCTGACTGGTGACCTCTTATTAATGTAATGTAGCAGTGGCAAGTTCAAAGGCAAGCTCATCTCATTCAGTCATTTGACTTAATGTAGTCTTCTCTGTTGTCTGGTGATATTTTTTTTTTTTTTTTTCTTGATTATTAGTGGCCACCTGCTTCCAAATGTGTGATGTTTGGGTTTAGGAGATTTCAATAGAGACGGTTTACACAAGGTCCCATTACATCTAAATCCATATCTATATCTATTATATGTTTTGCTTTATAATATAATTATATAACATGATGTTAGTATCTGCTTTTTTCTTGGTGATGGGTATTCTTTGTTTCAGAAAAGAAAAATGAATTTGAATCATTGAAAGTGTGTGTGGGGAACCCAACCAATGAATGTATCATGTAATATTATTGTCACATTGCATCAAGAATAAACATAAAACATATCTGAGCTCAGCATATCATAAAGGACAGAAATAAAAGTTCCTTACGAAAGTTTCTTTGTTTTCTAAACAACACCTAAATTTGTCCTTCATTGCACCAGCAAAAACAATCAATAGTATGCTTTGAAGACGTATTTTCAATAAATGGTGAAAATGTTGTGGGAAAAAAAAGAAATATATTCCCTTCTCATCACTATCTTTTATAATCCTTGCAATCATCCTTCACGGCACAAGTTTAAATGCAACTTCTTCCATGAAGCCTTCTCTATTTTACCATAGTGGTTTCCCTTGTATTATACTTATCTAAGAACATGCTATATATTCCACATTTCTGGTAAATTTAAACTCTTTTAGAGCAGGAATGGTTTCATTTGATATTGTATCCCCAGGGCCTGAAAGCTACATTGAACATCATAAAGATGCTTAATGTTTGCTAAATTTAAATGTATATTTCTTTAATTAAGGAGAGGGGGGAGGAGTGCTATGTATCAAGTTTTTGTTTTGTTTTGTTTTAATTTTCTGTGTTTGGAGGAAATGCTATGAAATCAAATGATGTTTTAACATTAAAAAAAGTTAGGAAATCATTGATCTGCCAGAGCTCTCCCTCCATACCTATTAAATTAGGCTTTGCTTCTGCCCTCTAATTCATAAAGTACAATGTGAGCAATATAAAAGACAGATAAGTATGTTTATATCTGCCTTTTCTACAGCTACTGGAAAAATCTAAATATGGGTAAATCTCAAACAAGACTTATCTAAATCACATAAGAAACATGATTATTCAAGTATTTCTGGACTCATTTCATAACCTTCCTCTGAAACTCATGAAGATCACATTAAACAGTTCTTCCTTAAAATCTAATCTAAATCTTTCTTCACTTTAAATCTATTTCTTTTCATTCTGTTTTTCTCTATATATGAACAGTTTTTCAGCATCTTTCACTAACTTGAACTTGGATGTTAGGCTTTTCCTCAGAGGGTTATGTAAACCAATGCAAAAAACATTTGTTAAGTGCCTGCTATATGCCAGTCACTGTGCTAAATGCTGGGGATACAATTACTAAAAAGTCCTTGCCCTCAAGGAGTTTACAATCTAATTGTGGTGGAGGGGGGGGCGATACCCAGAAGGAAGCAAAAAGCTGAGAATCAGGAACATCAGGGATTACCAGGAGCATCTTGTTCCACAGAGTTGATTCCAGGCAGGGAAATAAATGCAAAGTGAAGTGTCTAGCAGTACAGATTCTGCCTTTTATAAAGGAAGGCATTGAGAGGAGTTTGGTACTTTGCTCTCTAAACAGAGGGGAGAAGAAGCTTGGGGAAGGGGTATCAGTCCTGCCTTGAGGTAGCTGGGGACTGATGAGCTTAACCTAGGAGGTGCATCTTGTTGGCTGCAGTAGAAACCAAGCAAAGCAGAAGGTGCAATGTGTAATTTGTCAACATTGGTTCTATTTTTAGTGGCTTTTTAAGAATTTAAAATCACTAACTATGATTCTAAGCTTGTCCCCCACATTGACAATAATCTAGTTAAAGAGATTCACTAGTGATAACTCCAACCTAACTTTCCAGACTTACTGCCTATTATTCTGCTCCATGCATTTTATATTCCAAACAAAATGTGCTTTTCCCCATACACAATTATTATATTTCGGTTACCTGTCTTTACGCAAATACCTCCCTGGAATGCCATTCTTCCTCATTTCTGCCTTATTTAAATCCTAGCTTCAAAGTTCAATTCAAGTGCTACTTCCTATAGGAACCCTATCTAAATCAGTTGCTAGTTCTCCATCTTTACATTACTTCCACCCCTCCCATTCTCCCTTCTCTCCCTCAAAAAAATGTAAGTTCAAGGGTTGGGATTTTGTTTTATCTTTGTATTTAAGCACATGACGTGATAGATGCATCAAAAATACTCATTTTGCATCTATCATGTGTCATGTGCTTAAATACAAAGATATTAAGAAATTATTTAGTTCAAATCCATCCTCAGATACTTAGAAGTGTGTGTGATCCTGGGCAAGTCATTTAATCTTGTTTTCCTCAGTTGTAAAAGAAGGAGAAGGAAATGGCAAACTACTTCAGTGTCTCTGCCAAGAAAACCCCAAAGGAGTCATGGAGCTGGACACAATTGAGACAATTGGTCAACAACAAATTTCAAAGAAAAGGGAATAGGACTCATACGTACAAAAATATTTAGAGCGGTTATTTTTTTTTTTGACCTAGCTAAGAATTAGAAATTAAAGAACTCATGAATTTGAGAATGGCTACATTATAGCATATGAATGAAATGAAATGTTATTGCACCTTAGTAAGTTTAATAAACATTTTAACTCACTAAATGTTTATTAAGCACCATCTATGTGCCAAGTGTATGACAGCTAGGTGGCACAGTGGATAGTACACCAGATATGGGATCAGGACACTTACTAGCTGTCACTTAATTCTGTTTGCCTCAGTTTCCTCATCTGTAAAATGAACTAGAGAAGGAAATGGCAATCTATTCCATCATTTTTGCTGAGAAAATCCCAAGAGTTTTAAGAATCAGACACAACTGAAAAAAAGTGAACAACAAAGTGCCAAGTACTAAGCCCTAAGTACAAATAAGAAAAAAGAATGGTTCTGAGAAGGGGGAGACACCAGGTGGTGTCAATAAGGGGGCACAATGCTCCATTGAATTGAAATCAAGCAAAGCTGCTCCTGAAACATGGAGAGTTAACCTGAAAAATTCTAATCTGATCTCTCTTGGGGGGTATATTTATTGTTCCACCCTCCAGCCCTTCAATCTGAGGAGAGAGGAGGCTGAAGGAATTGAGAATGAAAAACTATCAATCTTCATGGTGATGAGATTGTGGGTAATCAGTTTATTCTGGGGGAGTCATGCACGGTGTTGAAGCTAAGCAGAGCCACCAATGGAAAATGGAGAGTTACTACTGATGAAAGTTACCCATGATGAAAGAATAGATGTGGAGAAAGGAAAAAGTGAGAAGAACCAGAGCAATAATTGATACACTAACTACAGCATTATAAAAATTTTTTAAATTTATTTTTACTCTGTACT
The DNA here is from genome assembly GCA_023553655.1 of Myrmecobius fasciatus. Classification (NCBI taxonomy): domain Eukaryota; kingdom Metazoa; phylum Chordata; class Mammalia; order Dasyuromorphia; family Myrmecobiidae; genus Myrmecobius; species Myrmecobius fasciatus. Next base: position 400,585 of record JAJPUD010000172.1, read on the forward strand.
TAATAAACACCAAGTAAAACAAACATTTCCATATAAAGAGGCTTGTATATGAAACTGTAAATATCTTTTAGGTACATTTTTCTTTTTTAAATATGTAATAAATTTAATGTGCAACTTTCAAAGTTGTCCTTGTCTGTGATTCTGGTCTTCTCTCTTCTGTGTACTTAAAAATCTCTCAATTTCTCTTTTTTGTCTACCTCATTCTAGCTTCTTCTTCTTCCTATTACTGACTCTTCCTTTGAAAAGAGCAAATACCCAAATGCATGTAGCTCGTGCAAAACAAAATTCCACATTGTCCACGTATGGCAATGTATGTCTTATTCTGCATCTTGAGTCCAGCACCTCTTTCAGGAAGAAGGATGAGTCATTGTCATGGTCATTTGGAGTCATAATTTATTATTTCCCTGAAGAAACTTCTTTCAAAGTCAAATTTTCGTACACGTTATCACACATGAATCATTCTTCTCTTTTTGCTCATTTCCCTCAGCATCATTTCACAAAATTGTTCCTATTTTTTGGAACAATCTCTTGTAATTTCTTACAGTATGATATTATATTATATTCATATAATATAACCTGTTTAATCATTCTCCAACTGCAAAACATCCCATTAATATTCAGTTCACCAGAGATAGTACACTTCCTGCACCATCAGTAAAAGGGGTAAGTTTTAAAGCATTTTCAAGGGAATCAATTAAAGGCATGTCAGCAAGCATTTACTAAGGCCTACTTTGTTCTAAGCATTGTACTAAATAAACACTCAAGATACAAATCAAGGCAAAACAAACAATCCCTGACCCCAAAGAACTCATTCTAAGGGAGAAAATGACCTGTGAACACTATGTACAGATAGATAAATAATAAATTAAAAATAATCTCAGAGATTAGAAAATAAAATTAAAGGGCAGCTAGGTGGTGCAGTGGTTAGAGCACCAGCCTTTTAGTCAGGAGGACCTGAGTTCAAATCTGGCCTCAGACATTAAACACATTCTAGCTGTGTGACCCTGGGCAAGTCACTTAACCCCAATTGCCTCAGCAAAAAAAAAAAAAAAAAAGATTAAGGAATAGCTGGAAAAGTTTCCCATTGAAGCAAATTTCTTAAAACTGTGGTTTGTAATTTCACAAATGTCTTGTAACTGAATGTGGGGGATGTGAAATTGTTGTATTATCAGTAAATGTCTAGGGTCACATAAAAATTTCTTGGGCAAAAAGGATTTGTGAGTAGAAAAAGTTTAAGAAGCCTTGCTGTAGAGCATGGAATTTTCAGCTGGGAATTGAAGGACGCCAGGGAAGCCAGGAGGCAGAAATGGAAAGGGAGAGTTTCAGGTCTGGGGTCGGCCAGTGAAAATGCACTGTCAGGAATGGAGTATACCCTTTTCAGGGAACAGCAAAGTCTTTATCGTAAATGGACAGGGCTCAGGCAGAGAATGGGCAATGCTGCAAGGGGGAAGTGGGTCTCAGCAGGTGGATGGTGTGACCGAGTCTGCTGAGCTGTCTCTGATTCCATGTGGTGCTGAGGTCCATTTAGGGGTGGGGTCAGGAGCAGGGTCTTGAGTGTGAGTCATCCACTAGGGAGGTATGCTCTGGAGCTCCCTGTAGGGCCTCTGAATGTGTCTATTTAGGGCTGGGCTATGACCTGTTAAGAGAAGGTCTTAGGGTCCATATCATGAGGCTGACAGGGCACACAGTTGCAGAAGAGGGGTGCTGGGCTGTGACTGTAGGGGGTCAGCGCTTAGGGCTCTCTGAAGGAAGCTAGCTTGCATTAAAGGGACTGGTGTGAGAATAGAATTGGAGTCCAGCTGCTAGTTTAAGACCCCAAGACTGCTGCCCCCAGACAAGCAGGGCTTGCAGCTTCAGAGAGGCTCTCAGTGGAAGCCTAGGTCAGAGGGTGGGTGGAGCTCAGAACAGCTTGCTAGGAAGCTCCCACCCATGGAAACTGGCTTGGCTTGGGTCCGAGTGGCTCCTGGGTCTGCGGGACCAGTGAGCGTGGGGTGGACTGTGCTGGGAACTGCTAAAAGTCCTGGGGTCCCTGTTGCCAGGGAGGCAGACTTCAGGCAGCTTGGGCAGGATGCTGGGTCAATGTCATTGCATTGCTATAGTAGGCTGTGGGACCCTAGGCAGTCTCAAGATTCCAAAAGGCTGAGGCGAAGTGGCAATACTACAGGGGACAGTCAGTGCACCCACTTTGTGAGCTTCCTAGGGGGCCAGTCAAAGGTGGTAAAAGAGGGGAGGTTGAGGAAGGAATTACATAGCTAGCATTTACACAGAGCTGTAAGGTTTGCAAAGCACTTTACATGCTAACTTATTCTATCCTCACAACAATCCTCTGAGAAAGGTGCTATTAATATCCAGGTTATACAAGGTTACTCAACTAGTAAATGTCTGAGGCTGGATTTGAACTCAAGTCTTCCAAAATCCAGACCCAGCACTATTTTTTGTGCTGAATAGAGGCAATAAAATGAAGATAATGAGTTTTGCATCTGTTGGGCAAATTCAAATATTCTTGAGACATTCAGGAAAAGGCAGTCTAATAGGCAGCTAGAGATCAGAAGTCAGTAAAGAGGTTAGGTCTAGAGAAATAGATCTGAGAATCATCTGCATTGAATTCATAGGAGCTGATAAAATCACCAAGAGAAATAGGATAAAGGTAAGAGAGTCCAGGGCAGAGCCTTGGAAGATGTCTACCCATGGGTTAACAAGTGAGACCTGGAAAAGGATCCAGCGAAGAAGACTGAGAAGTCTTGTTCACTAGTTTTCTTCCCCCCCCTCCCCCAATCCCCATCCCCTGGGATGGATGCTGATTTATTACACACTACACACTATCTCTCATTTGGAAATACCTTTGCCACTGAAATCAGGAGCTGAAATGGACATTGAAATGAACTTTTAATCTCTTCACTTTAAAATTCCTGTAGCTTAAATAACCTTTATTAAAACTGCTACTATGTGTCCCTAAAACCTACTTTTATTTTATATGCTATGAAAAATGGGCCCAAGTTTGGTTTTCTTGTTTTTATGTGAAATAGCAACTAAATTTCTGAATTCAGAAATGAAAGAAAGCTCCTGAATGAGGCCCTTAAATCAAACACAACCTTGAGGGGGAAATTCTCAGTTACTAAGGCACTTGTCACATTTAGATAGGGCTTTGGGAAATCTTTACTACCTTGGTCTTTGGGCTAATTGCTTCTATGGACAAAAAATAAATAAATAAATGAAATGATGAATGGCCCCTTGGAACACAAAAAAACATGTAAACCAAACAGAATCTCAAAGGGCCCAAAAAATAAATTAAAAGAAATAAAACCAGAGTACTGGAATCCTCCATGACAGATTTTTTTCCAACTCTGATTTACCTTAAGAACTAGCCTAAATCTTGCTGTTGGCCAATTTTGAATCATCAATGAACTTCTTTCATTGAAACATTCCTTTAAATATTCTATGACTAATTATTCCTTCACCTAATCTAAGCTAAGCAAAACATTTTTGAACCTTGGTACAAGGTTGGATTAATGTAAAATTATATAAATTGCTAATTTATTTTTAACTTTTTTTTTTGCTATAGAAAGAGGGGATTAGAGGTATGTTTCTTAAGTTCCTGAACTTCAGGTTGCCCCAGAGTTAAAAAAATGAAGTCTAGTCAGGGTATAGTCACTTCTAAACTAAAATACTTAACAAGGTAGTTTTGAAAACCAAAAACTTTATTTACAAAAGTAAAGTTATTTTTAAATTCGCTTTTACATATTTTAACAGCAACTGAGCTCTCTGTAACATTGAAAACATTTGTTTTAAAATACAATTTGATGTCTTTATAGTTCATTTTTCTTCATATTTCTATTTTATAACTTATAAACAATACTTCAGGTTTTGATGTTTAGTCATTTTTGTGCAGAATTCATATCCAGAAGAGGTCTAACTAGGGTGATCACAGTACCATTGATTGTGGACTTCCAAGAAGCAAAGGAGCTAATCTCAGCAATGCTCGAACTGGCATCTTCAGTTGCTTGAATTTTAGAAGTAGCTCAGAAAAACTCATGCTTCCTAATGAAACAGAATGGGAAACAGGTTAAAAAAAAATGTACACACGTTATAAGCACACACACACATACAGTTATTCATATTATATATATATATGTGTGTGTGTATATTTATTTTATATACTACATACATCATATAGAAACACTCTATATAGAAATAAATGCCTTGATTAAACAAAATTCAACATATAAATCTCTCTCTCTCTCTCTCTCTCTCTCTCTCTCTCTCTCTCTCTCTCTCTCTCTCTCTCTCTCTCTC
>JAJPUD010000172.1:404887-437479 GCA_023553655.1 Myrmecobius fasciatus
ACACACACACACACACACACACACACACACACACACACACACACACAGCAAAGTGACTTGCCCAGAGTCACAAAGCTAGTGTCTGAGATTGGATTTGAACAATGGTCCTCGACTTCAGAGCTGACGCTCTATCCCCTATGCACTTAATTGCCTCTTTATCAATTATTATTTTATAGACTTGGAAGGAACCTTAAAGATCACCTAGTTCATATCATTTTACAGAGGAGAAAAACAGAGGCTAAAGAAAAACAGAGGCTAAAGGGGTGAAGCAAATTAAAAAGTCATTCAATTACTTAAGTGGTAGAGACTGGATTCAAATGCAAGTCTTCTGATTTATTATTCAGGTGCTTTTCCACAATGCTGAGGCAATTCACACTTAATATGTTGACAAATAATTTTATTAACATGCACTACTTTTCAAGAAAATGTTTATAAAGTAAAATAATACTACGAGGTATTATCAAGAGCAGAAAATATACATATAGTCATTCTGCTTGTTATTTATGCAAAAGGGGAGTGTCTCGAATACATTTAAAAGAAAGTTCTACTTGTCAATTTCTTCATTTAAATGAAGCAGAAGATAAAAGATGGCTACACATTCTCTCTCTGATAATTAAATTACTGCAATACTTCAAAGATTCATCAGGTTGACAGCATGAATAATCAATCCCCTTCCTAACACAGATCAAAACAGTTTTGTAACTTTGTAATTAGTCTTTATGAGTTGCCAAAAAATCTATTTACTCATTCATTCATCCTGGGTCCAACCAGATGAAAACCCTCTCTGTAATTTGCTAGGTGAAATCCTTGAATGACCAGTAAACAATAACTTGTCTCACATTTCTATCTTTGCAGAAACTCAATTTCTATTGGCATAACCTTCAAGAACCCCATGAATTACTTCTACCCTAGGAAGACCTAGAAGGTTAGGACTGAATATTTAAAGGATTAAATCAATTACTTTTTTAAAAGGTTACATGAATTCCATTTATTTACATACTGTCACCTTCATTCAAAATCTTTAGGAAAATAATTTATACATGCAATACAATAATCTTTGAATAGTATGAAGATGAAATAAGCTGACTTTCATGAATAATATGCTACAGAAGACTATTTTTACATTATAAAAAGATTTAAAAGTATCAAGAAGATCCTGGTTTTTTTTGGTTTTCTGTTAAAACATTTGATTGCATAAAGCACAGTACCACTTTGGAGGCTTTTCATTTTCAAAATTATTTTTTTTCTAAACATTTGAACTTTAGCACATTTAGAGCACTTCCACATAAAAAAAGATTTTAAATGAAAAAAATCAATACTTTTTTTTTTTTTAAGAATCCAGTAAAACTCATACATTATTTTCAAAACTCTTTCTTGTCTGTGCTTCCTTTTGAATTTCCTTCTGCACACTAAAAAATTTTTCAGTAGTATTTTGGGAAGGATTATTACTATTCATCCTTCCCTTTTCTTTCAACTTTCTCTCCTCACCTCCCCCCCCCCCAAAAAAAACCACTTGAAACAAATAAATGTATCAAGCAAATCAAATCCACACAGTGGTCATATACAAAAATATACTTTATATATTTTAAGTCCATCACTGCTTTATCAGGAAGTGGGTAGCTTTTTTCATCATTAATTTTCTGAAATCATGGAATTTATTCAAAACTGTTTGCCTTTATCATATTACTGTCATTGTATAAATTGTTTCTCTGGTTCTGTTCATTTCACTTCATAACAGTTCTAACTTGTCTTCCTACATTTCCCTCAAACCATTTCCTTCATCATTCCTAACAGCACAATAGTGTTTCATCCCATTTATATACCACAATTTGTTGATCTATTCTCCAATATATAGGTATTTCTTCAGATTTCCATTCTTTATTGTCTCAAAAAAAATCCAATAAATATTTCTGTATATCTTTGGTTTTGCTTACTTAGTATAGATTCTTCCTTAATTTCTTCTTCATCTCCTATCCCTTCTACTTTCCCCTTCAGTGAAATGTATTCTGTACTCGATGGTGTGTATTTTTCCTTCATCTGACCAGTTAAGATAAAATTGAAGATGAAGTGTCAGCTATTTCCCCTCCTTGTTTATACAGCTGTCTACTTTCACTCTCCAATTACGTGAGATAATTTTCCTTAGCCTTCCTTTTTCTTCACTCTGTCTCCTTAGTTACTATTTCTCTTAATTCTTTTTTCCAATCTTTTCTCAAGACCATCAATGCCTAAGGGAAGTACTCCCAAACCTTAAGAGTTTAGATAGGACAAATGTGTTATCTTGCCATATTTGAATGTAAGCAATTTATGTTTATTTAGTCTCTTATTAATGTCCACTCATACTTAACTTTTTATATTTCTCTTAACTACTACCATATTTAAACTTAAAAAGTTTTTACACAATTATAGTGTTTTCATCAGGAATACTTATAAGTGTGTGAAAGGCCCATGTGTCCCCTATGACATTACACTTAGGTTTTTTTTTGTTTTGTTTTTTGCTTTTTGCCGAGGCAGTTGGGGTTAAGTGACTTGCCCAGGGTCTCACAGCTAGGGAATGTTGTGTCTGAGACTAGATTTGAACTCAAGTCCTCCTGTCTTCAGGGCTGGTGCTCTATCCACTGTGCCACCTAACTGCCCCACATTATACTTAGTTTTGCTGGTTAAGTTATTCTTGGCTATAAACCTTTATCTTTGCCTTCTAGAATATGGTATTTCAAGTTCTCTAATTTTTTTAGAGTGCTGCCAATGCATGTAAGATACTGACTCGCTTCTCAGTATATCAATTCTTTCTTTCTGGTGCTGAATTCTTTTTTTCTGGCTCTCCCTAATAAGCATTTCAGTCCAACAATACCTGTCTTGTCTAGAATCTCAGCACAAAGAAAATGATAAATACATACCAGGATGAAATAAAAGAATAAAAATTATTTCCATAATGTGTCTATATAGTGTCTATAAACAATTGCTGATTGAACAAACTCTAGTACATTTGAAAAGTTTCTAGTCAAACAAGAAAGTATTATATTCCATATTTTAAATTCCACTCATTTAATTCCATTTTGGCTATTCTGTAGATTTTCCAACCACTGCTGCACTGAAAAGAAAATGCTATGTTTCACAAACACACATCAAATCATCCTATATTGTGTAGATGTTTCTTTTATTTTGAAATTAATCATTTTGAACAGAATTAACAGCAAGGAATTTGCCTATATTCGATCCAATTGTTGGTTTGAAAAGTGAAACTAAATTATCATAATTTTTATGTGAAATTTAGTATGTTACTCATAATAGCCTAATTCTCAGAATCTTCAGTTACATGTAATTCTTCCAAGGAAAATGAAAATTTCAGAGAAAGAATACTCATATTAATATCTAAGTCAATGTAGAGATCTTAAAATCAGTATGAGACTCAGATTTACAACTGGAAATACCTTAGAACTTGTAGTTCACACTATTTAAAAATTAAAAGTTCCTATCACATCAGAATGTTGATAAATGGTCAAAGGATAGAAACAGGCAGTTTTCTGAAAAAGCAATCAAAACTCATAATAGTCTCATGAAAAAAAAAGATCTAATTCACTACTGATTAGAGAAATACATTAAAACAAATAAGATACCACCTTACACCTATCAGCTGTGCTAACATGACAGAAAAGAAAAATGACAATGGCAAGAGGAAATATGTCTAATGCACTATTAATGGGAGTTGTAAATGAATCCAACTATTCTAAAGAATAATTTGGAACTATGTCCAAATAGCTATAAACTGTGCATATTCTTTGACCATTACTGGATCTGCATTCCTAAGATACCAAAGAAAAGGGAAAGGATCCTATTTATACAAAAATATTTATAGTAGCTCTTTTTTGCAATGGAAAAGAAGGGGAAATTGAGAGAAAGTCCATCAATTGGGAACTGGCCACACAAGCTGTGGTATATGATTGTTACGGAGTATTATTGTGCTATAAAAAATGCCAAGCCAGATGGCTTAAAAAAAAAAAAAAAAACATATGAAGACATATGAAACTCATGCAAAGTAAACTAAGCAGAACTAGGAGAACACTGTGCACAGAAACAACAATATTGTGAAAATGATCAATTGTGAAAGACTTAGTAATGATTCAAAACAATTCTCAAGGACCCAGGATAAAAAATGCTATCCATCTCCAGAAAGAGAACTGATGAATTCTGAATGCATACTGAAGTATATTTTTTAAAACTTTATTTTTCTTTTCTTATTTTTTGTTTGTTTTCTTTTGAAACATATCTAATATGGAATTATGTTTTGCATAATATACAATTGCTTACTTTCTCAAGGATGGGGGCAGCATGGGAGGGAAGAAGAGAATTTGAAATACTGAATTAAAAAAAAAAGATTGTTAAAAAATTTTTTTTACATGCAATTGGGAAATATTTAATGAAATCAATAAAAATCTATTTATGAGATAAGTTAATTTGTGTTACATTATTGAATGTTGTTACATTTTCATACACACAAAACAAGTTTTGTCTTTTTGTAAGGAATATACAGGACAAAGAGTTTAACTAAAACTAAAATATTATTATCATCCATATCAAACACAGAAGGACCCAAAAGTAATCCAAAAAATCTCATATAGGGAAAATGAAAGTCATCCTTTAGAGTCCTGAAAAATTTGATTTATTTCCCTCAAAAAACATGATAGAAATTACATAGTGACACAAATAACAAAGGAACTGTGGCATAATGACTAGCATTAAAATTATGTCAGATTATACATCTGGATTTTATGTTACTGCACTAAACATAATGCAGCATTATAACATTCATATGATGAATACTATTCATAAAAGACTTGAAATATAAGAATTTAGTTGGCACATGAATACAAAGAAAATGTGAGTGAACACAGAAAAGCTATCAGTGAGAAAGATAAATATATTTGAACATAATCTTTTTTTAGGAGTTGATGAGATTTTGGGAATCTTTTAAGACCTAAAAAGTACATAGTAATGCACTCTGTTAGCAACAAGAAAGTAATGTGAATTATTTAGTCACTTTTCACAACAAAAAATTCTCAATTACAATACCAAAAAACTAAGAAATAATGCAATTAAAACAAAAAGGGTTGCAAAATAGAAGATAAGTGGAAATGAAAGCTCCCTCTTAAGTTAGAGCACCTTGGTTCAAACTGCCTCTTTTGCTTATTGCCCATGTGAGCTGGGGCAAGACATTTAATCTCAATGGGACTCACTTTCCTCAACCACAAAATGAGGAAAAGTTGGACCTCTGAGGTACCTTCCAACATTAGCTCTAGGATCCAACAATTTCACACAGAAGATAGACACAATTACCTTCTAATCCTCCAGCAGACAGCTGCCCTGGGGTAGGAACAGAATGATAAATCAGGAAGCACGCCAACATGCTTAGGTGAGACTCTTCTGTGGGCTGGCCACTTAGATAAGAATGCAGGCACACGTCACCTCCAGCTGTTAAAGAAAAAAATAAAGCAAAGTAAACTAGCTGATCACAATATACAATGCTGTACATGAAAACAAACACTTATTCTAGAGTGGGGCAATTATAGAGCAGTAGATAAAGCACTCAGCCTGAATTCAGATAAACATAGCAAGTGTATATAAAATATATATTAAAATATAAAATGACTTGTAGCTGGGGGACAGAGGGACATCAAGTAAGGCTTCATATGGAAATTGGTATTTGAACTGAGCTTTAAATTCAAAGAACTGACATTTCATTTCAGTATTCTGTATTTGGAAGATTCAGTGCTTTAAATGTTAAAGACCCTAAGGGAAGATGGGTTAACTTTGGGAAGCAGAGGTCAGTGAATTAGCTTGGGGAAGTCAGAACAAGACTGAAGAGGCCAATGATAACACCCAAAAGTATACAGTGAGTGATGGAGCCTGGCTCTAACACATTTAGCCCTAATTCAGGATTAAAGCTAAAGGAATCAAAAAAACAGTAACATTGAAAATTACTGCAAATCTAAAAATGCTCTAAAAGGAGAATTAACTCCCTAACAACTGCAGGTAGAAGCTCAAAAGGAAACATTAGTTTTCCATAAAGGTTATATTTCTACACATAAAAAAATTGAAAAGATTTTAAAAAAAGGAATAAAAATGCTAGTATAAAGAACTGGAAAAAGAATAGTTTAAAAGAGAACATAGTTAATCTTACACAAGAAATGAATTCTATAATTACAATAGATCAAATGGAAATTAATGATTCTACAAGACAGCAAGAAATACTAGGACAAGATCAAGACTGAGAACAGAAGAAATTATGTTATTTAGTATAAAACATGGAAAATGGGTTAAGGAAAAAATAATTTTTAAATCCTTGAATTCTCTGAAAATCATGACTTTAAAAAGTAACCATTTTATTTTTAAAAATCACAAAGAATCTATAAATCACTTCTTAAAAGAAACTTCAGGGAGGATTCTGGAAAGAAGGTGGAGTAGGTTAATAAATTTCAAGTTCTCCAGATTTCGCTCACAAATAGAACAAATTTGTGCCTCAGGGAGAACACAGACTGATTTAAAAAAATAATAATAATAATTAGACTGGAGACAGAATGGGGGTCCTCAGGATACAACCAAATAATATCTGAAGAATCCCCAGGCTGGAGACTAACCTGTCCAAGGAATGTTATGGCCAATATCTAGCCTCCATGTCAAGGAAAAAAATACCGTGAGCATATATAATAGGGATAGAGAAGGTCCAACCCACAGTCTTATATGACCCATGAAATAATCTGCTAAGGCAATCGAAGGTTGAATGAGCTGAAAGTTAAATATAACAACCTCCCATTGCTTGAGTTTTGTAAGCTGATAATTTTATGTGGCCCCTGAATGATGTTACAAACACCTCTAGGCTAACTCCAAAGAATCATCAAGTGGGGACCCCTCAGGTTAGCTGGGTATGGCTGTTGCCTTAGTGGGAACCACAGACACTTTCACCTCCTGACTGTGTGTGAAATTGGGTTTGAGTCCAGGAAGACAGAATGAATCTCTGCTAATTGGGAATACCAGGCCCAGTTCTGCCGATGAGACATGGACTGGGTGAGCAGGAAGCAGTCCCAGTGAGTGCACAGGCAATTAAGCAAGGGAGCTGCTAGCTGTAGGCATGGAGCTCTTGGTTTGGGGTTCCTGATCAGAGTGGAGAACTGAAGGGAAACTTGAAGCATCATGGCCTTCCACCCAATGATAAGAGGTTAGAAAGATGTGACCATAAAGAGAACCTTAGCACAACAATGAAGGAAATAATCCAAGATAATTGCATCGGAATGACAGAACATGAAGGGAAAGTAGAAACAAAAAAATTTCACCAATTACCATCTCAAAGAAATCCTTTGTGGAAAACACACAGGAATATTACTGTCAAATTTCAAAACCACTAGATCAAAGAGAAATTTTGCAAGAAACAAGAAAAAACAATTCAACATGTTAATTGTACAAGGCTTAGAAGTAGCCATAATAAAAAAGCGCAATTCCTGGAATCATATCTATCAAAAATCAAAAGAACTAGTCCTTCAGCCAAAAATATTATATCCAGAAAAATTATCTATAATTTTTAATGAGAAAAAATGGTTGTTCAACGGTGATGGGGGCAATAAAAGGGGGGGGGAGTGAATAAAGTAAGGTATGCAGCAGAGAACCAAAGAACTACAATAAAACTAAAAAAAGAAGAAACTCCAAAAGGGAAAGTCCAAGGGATGTCATGGCCAATATCTAGCCTCCATGTCAAGGAAAAAATATTGTAAGCATCTATAAGAGGGATGAAGATGGTCCAGCCCATAGTCTTATATGGCCTGTGAAATCATTTGCTAAGGCAATCGGAGGTTGAATGAGCTAAAAGTTAGATGTAACAACCTCCCACTGCTTGAGTTTTGTAAGCTGATAATTTTATGTGGCCCCTGAATGATGTTAAAAATATCCAATTGATCTTTGGCATAAAAAAGGTTCCCTACTCCTGATCTAGATCTGTGAAAGAGTCACGTTCACACAGGTCAATTAATTTTTACTACAATGAGATGAGATTTTGGAATTGGATTTGATGTTTGCTTGCATTGGGCTTCCTTTCTCAGATTTTTTTTTTCTTGTTGATACAATTTTTCTTGTACAGCAAGATAAGTGTGGAAATATATATATTCGATTTGTCAAGTATTTTAACATAATTAACATGTAGTGGATTTCCTGCCATCTAGGGGAGGGGTAGGGACTAGGGGGGAAAAATTTGTAATGGAAAGCTTTGTAAGGGTCAATGTTGAAGAATTACCCATACATATGTTTTGCAAATAAAAAGCTTTAATTAAAAAAATAATAATAATAAAGTTTCTGACCCTTATCTCTGAGACAAAAATTTTATTGCTTCTTAGTTCTATTAGTAAATTAGTCAATGAAACATTTAATGAATACCTAGCATTTATTCAGCATTATATCATGATTAATAGGAAGTGTCCTTCCACTTAAGAAATTTAAAATCTAGTTGGGAAGATAAGTAATGAACAAATATAATAAAGAAAAATTAAAATAGTATTAAATTCCATGAAAGTAAAGAAAATATTAGTAAGGGAGATAGAGGCTTCATTTTCTAATTCAAGTTACTAGATGGTCAGATTTTAAAACTGGAAACTTATACAAATTATTTGCTTTTGACATGGGCTTCACATAAAACTTCCTTTATGGTTTAGTTTTTAGAGAAATGAGTTTCCAAGTAATTCAGGTTTGCTGTTATTCAATCATGTTTGAACCTCTGTGACTCCATTTGGAGTTTTCTTGGCAGAGATACTGTAGTCTGCATTTCCTTCTTAGGTATGTCTCCATTTTACAAATGAGAAACTAAGGCAAGTAGGGGTGAAATGAGCTGTCCAGTTCACAAAGCTAGTTAAGTGTTTGAGGCCAAATTTCAACTCAGATTTTCCTGACTCTAGGCCCAGTGCCCTATCCATAGGGCACTAGTACCACCAAGCTATTGTCTCTTGGTGTTTCTGCTTGATTGGTTTCAACAATTACTATCTTATATTCACTTAAAAGAGTGCACTAGTATGTCTACTGTTTTGACTAAAACCCAGAATCAGTTCACCCTCGGAACTGAGATTATATATATATATATATATACTGCTAAAAACAAGGCAATGAAGATTCAAAATAAAAACATTTATCTTTTAAAGCATGTACCTTTTACATGAGAAATTTTTCTAGAAATTCTCACTTTACATCATTTGACTTATAAAAGAAATGACCCTTCCTATATCATAGTAAAACATTAATCCCCTGTGAATAAAATCTTTATTTCCATTGACAAGCTAGCAACATTAAATACATGATTAAAGTTCCTAAATTAATTACTTTAATCCTAAAAATTTACTCATGGAGCTGAAGAAATATAAATTTATTCATCAATAACTTTTATTAAACATATACTGTATATGCAACACTAAATTTTTTTTAGAAGAAAATTATAACCATTCTCAAATTACTTATAATATAGTAGGTAATACAAAGTAAGCACACAGGAATTAGAAAATATATTCCCTAGTGTCCACATACACAGTAAATATATTTTATGTACAAATTCCCGAAAGATGAAAACAAAGTTTGGAAGTGTGGCATTTACCTGTTTAGAATATATACAGTTTTATTTAAAGCTTCAAACAAAAGACATTGTTTCAGACTTGTTTGAGTACATTTTTTTGAAGCTGTGGTTAAAACAGGTATTTAGATTTCAGATCTAAAACAGAAATTTCAATTCCTAGATAGGTGATCTGGCTTCTATTCAGATAATTCTCCCCTCATCCAAGAAATTTTAAAAATACATGCAAACTGTACATTAAAAAAAGTTTCATTTACCTTGTAACCACTGATCCAAAGCATTATCAATAGTGCACTTCATCACAGGAAGGAATTCAGAATTCATAAAAAGTCCTCGACTAGGGATCTTCTGCATTCTCTCCTGGTGGCTTCTGGAGCTGAAGAATTCTAATACCAACTTTATTTGCCAAAGTTCAAAAGTCTCAGACATTTCCCTTCTTTCTAGTCTTCTGACAGCCTTGAAGAGAAAAAACAAAATACAAAAAGTGATGTTTCATGTAGGGCAGAATACCCAATTTTTATGATTAAGTGAAATTATTGTACATATAGACATATAAGTTTCCTATGACAATTTAATAACTTAGATGCATTAAGTAATACTTCATTTCCAAGTGCATCATTTTCTTCCCCATTTTGGATGCCTTTTACTCTACAGATGTAACTATTAGTCAGTCAATAAACATTAAATGCCTACTATGTATCAATCACTGTGCTATTACTGGCATTTTGTCCATTTGTCTGTCTTGGTGGATAACATCTCTTTAATTTGTGTGCCAAGAAGAGCCTCTATCAAGTTGAAACCAATCACCTTTGAAAAACAACAAAGGCCAGTAAAATCATGATGAGCATACAATATACCTCATTTCTAGACCAATTGTCCTATAGTTTTCAAGTCTGTAAGAAGTCAGAACATCCATTCTTTGAGGAAGTTAATTTTCCTGATTTTGTATCTCCAGGACTCAGCATTTGTTTTAATGTATGGTATGTCCCTTCTAAATATTTGCTGAACTTTAACCTCTTAAAATGAACAGAGATAACCAAATCTGGAGGGGTAAGAGATGAGCAAAGGGGTGAGAGAGAAAAGCTAAACAAAACCTGAGAAACTCAGTCCCAAGATTTCTCAATCATTCATTCTATGCAAGGCAGGGAGGAAGCCCTAATCTCTTAAAAAGTACATCCTAATATACTTACTTGGATAAGTAAATACAAAATAATTTGAGGAAGAGAATACTAGGAGGAGGGCAGAGAAGAGATTTCTAAAAAGGGGTAGCTTCTGCACTATTAATTAAGGCAAAGCCGGAGAGGAAGTGTATTCTTAGGTGTCCAGGACAGTTTGTGTAAAGATATGGGAGAAGACAGGAGATGAATGCTGAAATGTATGAACACCTAGTATTTCAGTTTGATAGGGAAAATAATAGGAAAGGGAAGCAATATAAAATATTTGTAAAATTAGATTGGAGACAGGTTTAAGCCTTAATGCCAGGCTGAAGAGTGAGGAAGAGAAAGCAGCACAGATGAATCATCTCAGAAGTCCTCTCCATATACTTAGGAGGGAGATGGTGAGGTGGAAAGAGGGCCAGGCCTGAAGTCAGGAAGACCTGATTAAAATCCTTCCTTAGATACTTAAGAGCTTTGTGACTTGAGCAAGTTATTTAATCTCTGTCTGCCTTAGTTTCTTCATCTGTAAAACAGAGATAATAATAGCACCTCTCTCCCAGAATTGTAGTGGGGATCAAATCAAATATTTGTAGAATGCTTAGCATAGTGACTGACACATAGTAGGTATGATATAAATGCCATTATTCTTAAAATGGGGATTGTACCTCCCTCTATTTCTTTGAAAAAGGGAAGAGGATTGAAGAATCAGTGTGAAACACTGCATACAACATTAGACTTTTTTGAAACATTACTTAGAGGCAGATAGATAGCATCTAACTGGACCCAGAATCTAGAAGAAATGATACAAAACCTAACCTGAGATCCCAAGGAGGTCACTTAACCATGATCTGTCTCAGTTTCCTCATCTATAAAATGGGGATGATAACAGCTTCTATACTTTACAGGCTTATTGTGAGGATCAAAAGTGTTTTGAAAATCTTGAAGTGTCATATAAATACTATTTATTAATATTATTTCTTTTTTATTCTTTATTATAAAAGATGGTTTTCTAGGAGACAGTAGAAAGTACAGTAGTAATATAAGTGACAACAATAATAGATATGAATAAAAATTTAGTTTTGAAAAGATAGGTCTTATAAAAAGATTGCTTTGTTTACCATGTGTCTTTTTGATGGCAGAAATTTCATCATTAAAGATTAGTTTATTGGTTTGCTTTGTTTCCTGTTAAAATGCAAATTATTTATATAGGAATATAATTTAAGTTTTTTTATCAGTCATTTTTACCTTTGTGTGAGTGAGTTTATCTGATTTGTCCTGGGACGCTTTGACAGAGGAAAATATGAAGCAACCCGATAACTGAGAGGAAGAAAAATAGATTCCCCAAAGGAAGAATAGAAGGGAAGACTGGAAACACTGAAGGCATACTTTTGCCTACTTCTCAAAATTATACAGAGCGAACAATTAACAATATCATCATCATTATTATTATGTAGGGATGACTCTTTTAAATGCTCTATGAATATTTGATGACCCCAAACATATTTAAAAGATTCTTATTTCTGAAAGAATAAAGAAACCAATAAGGTTAAGAAACTTTACTGGAAAAAAGACACAAAATCACACCAAAACATTTTCCCCCAAACCCATTCTCCATTCATCAAATACCTGATCTATTGCTATATATGCAGGCAGCATTTCTGGATTCTCCTGAGTGACACATTCATAAAGTATTGAAGAAAAGAGATCAAGAATTTCCTGTTTCTGAAAGATACAAATTGCATATAGTAAGTATGGAATACACATATTCTTAATTGAGTAAATATTTATTAAGTATATCCTCTACACAGTATTATGCTAGATACTATAAGGAATAGTATTATGTATTATATATTATGCAAGTGGATTATTAAAAAAATATGGCAGCCTCATTTCTTAAATAAGTGTCTTACAGTCTACTTGAATGAAAGAAATATCTGAAACATAAATGACAATAAAATATAACTTTTTGAGAGCTGTTGTGGTCAAAAAACAAAAAACATACCATCAACTTGTGGCTAATTTGGTGATAAGGCCCTCCAAATTTTAGGGTCAACCTCAGACAACAGACATTAAGCTTTTCCAATTTTCCAGAGTGTCTACTCTGTTGTTACAACACTTTAGGATCTAGGACCACAACTCTACACTATATGAAGCACCAGCAAAATGCATTAAGCCACAAAAATGAATGGCATTAAAAATGTATTACAAGAATTCAGAAATAAGAAATATCAACAAAGGATGGAAAAGATATCAAGAAGGAAATGAAATCTGAAAGGATTAGTAAGAAGAGGCTTTGATATAACAGAAGAGAGAAGTCATTGAAAGAGTGGAATGAAAGGTAGGGATATAGGAATACAGACTGGGTGAAAGTCTAGAAGAAAAAAAGAGTCAAAGGAAAATTGCTTGTAATAGAAGAGGAGAAGGATAGGAAGAGTACATTGGTTAGATTGGAGGGTTTATATTGAATAGTGGAAAATACAAAGATTGAAAAATTAATTTGACTATGTTAAACTAAGGAATCTGGAATTTAAAAATAATAAGAAGTCATAGAATAAACAACAAGATGAAAATGGTATTTTATTAAGATTAAAATTTTAGGATGCATTATAAAAAGGAGAGAATAAATGATCAATTTAGTTTTTGATTTATTATTTGGGTCTCAGTATTTCCATTTTCTTCTGATTCTTTTCTGGGAGAGGGTATATGCGAAATCTAAATATGAGAATATTATGTATGTCATGACTACTCAAACTTTTCCAATGTAGTTTTTGCTCACCTTACTTATGTCTAACTTTGAATTGAAGTTACTAAATATCAAAATATATATGAAATCAATTTTAAGGATCTTATTAAGTTCTTCATTAAAATTTCTCTACCATTTTAGTCTTTAAAACAGTTACTGGTATGTAAGTTGCAAATATTTTCCTGATGCTCTCTTTTGAAAATATTTATCATGAACCCTGCATTATGAGAAGACAGCATCTCATGAAATGGCATTTCTTACTGCCTATGGATGGATGATGAAACCAACTCTATCAACTTCTTTATTTGCTTTTCCAAATAAAACCATGAGAAACTTCTATCTGTTTGCTAGTTAGTTTTATAGTGAAATGTTGAGGCTGATATAATTCAATTTTTTCCAGGAGAAGGAATTAAATCCAATCTTCAGTCACTGGACAAGGATTTAACATTTAGACACCAACAAGTAAATTAACGTAGTACTCTGCAATCTTATCTACTATTCTTCCACACCGTCACCACAGAAGGAGGAGACTGCACAGCATTGAGAGGTTTTTTTAAAATATTTTTTTGTTTCTTGAGCTTCTATGGGCAAAGAATTTGTCACCAAGTAGCCAGCTTATTAGTGGATAGGCTTCTCTACAATAAATTAAATTGGTTCTTAGAAAACAGGCAGTTGCACAGGCTGTACTGAAAGCTTTTTTCAACATAGTACAACCTGCCAGAGCTATATTCCCACTGGCATAGCTTTTGAAAACTCGAAGTCATAATGAAATGAACTTTATGCAGTTGGTAGTATTATATATTACATAAACAAAAGTATTATGACCAGTAACACAAGTAGAATTTTGTAGGATGGGCAGTAAATCAATGAAACATATTCTCAAGAGATATAAGCAAATGAAAATAGAAATCTTAAGTTCAAAAACGTCTTATTTAAATCCAGATAGATGTTACTATAGGTTATGAAAGGAAATGAAATTTTTGAGAGCATGTCCCTAACATCTTAAATTTATCATGAGGGATGATAAAATGCCTTTCTGTAATCATTCTTTAATGTAACTGTCAAAACATGAGGCTATAAAGGATTGCTTATTTAATTCTCAATGCATTTCTTATATTCTTAAATTCAATTACTAAGGCTTTAAGACTTTGGGCAATTCTTTCTTTGTTTCACAGAGAAATGTTTCACTTCTGCTGCTATCAATTCTTAAAGGTTAAAAATGCTTTTTTATTATCCATAAACTAATAGGAGAAACAACAAAAAAATATTAGCAATGATACTTTAGTAAAATACCTGGCCCAAGTTCACAGTTGGTTTGCAGAAATATTCAGCAAATGACAAAAGTGCTGGATCAGAGGTGAAAGCTGAAATAGCTTCTGGCTAAAAGAAAAGAAAATGTAAATAAGCCCCAGGAGTTTACTCATTGCTCCAACTTAAGTTTATAGCTATATAAAACAGACCTTTTCTTCTTCTGAACTATAATTCTCTAAAACTCATATTAGGCTCAAAAAAAAAAAAAAAACCAACAACTTAATGAATGAAGCTTAATCAAATTCTTGCTAAAAGAGTATGTATGACAACTGGACAAACAAGTAAAAATTTAGGCTGTAGACCTATTAAACACTAACCATAAAAAACTTCTCCTAATTCTCTTGGAGACCATACAGCACTAGTTCTCCACACTCTCAATGAATGTCTGATTAAAATAAATCTAAGGCACAGAAAAGATGACTATTAAAAAAAAAGAAAAGAACAAAAATCATACTGAAAGCAGAAAAGAGTAACTAAAAATAAGTCAGAAAACAGAGGCTTTCAGTATATTCTACACTCTTTTCAAAATATCTGAGACACAGAGGTAGAAAGGATTTCAGAGACCATCCATAGCAGTAATATCAAATTCAATTAACTTAAAGATTAAAGATTTGATTGCTTTATGGCATGTTTACTCATTTTTAAAACTTGTAAGATTTTTATATTAATATCAAGTATATAAATGTGTTAGAAAAAGGAAAAGTTATCTTTTTATGTGACAATATCTTAAAAAAACCCAAATCTTGACCAGTAATGGGATTAACTAATGGGATAAACTAAATTCCTAAAAGGTAATGTTATTAAACATATAATATGCCACTGAATAAGAAGACTTTACACAGAATTCCATGAATGACCGCAAACACCAATCCCTATTTGACAAATCAGTCTTTTACTACAAAGAGTCACCAAGAAAAAACATTTGAAGAGCAATAGAAACTAGGGTTGTGACTGTTCTTTCTCTCCTCTTTGTTCCTTTTTTGCTTATCAACATTACCTTGAAAGCTCTGGCTTCAGAATTTCTGTGAGTGACTGTTTGAGCCAACAAACTTTGCCAGCCCATTGGATCTTCTTTGTAGGAGAGCTGTCCAGCCCTGAGTTTCACATACAAAACCCCATCTTTGGAAAGAATTGATCTGGAAGAAAACAAGACTGAATTCAGGATACACTGTTATTGCTAGTTACAAAGGATAATGATCTGCAGTAGAATGCTCCCATGTTTCTAGAGTCCAAGGTTAGTTCCTAACAAGGCTGTTAAGATTAGAATACCATGCTGCTTCTCATTTCAGTTACTTCTTTGTTTGGACTTTGGAGGAGGGCAGAGCATTGTGACTATTCGTCCTTAACCTCAGTAGCTTCCCTCTTTTGAGGCTCTCTGATTCATCTTGTTAGCCATCTTGTTTGTACACAATTAGCTTCATATAATCTTCTCCACCAGAGGGCGAGATCCTTTCCCAATGCTCAGCACAATGCCTGACACATAGCAGGTAATTAATTAACGTGTGACAGCTTGACCTGACTTATACTGATGCCGCTAAAAGTTATATGACATTAGGAAAGTCATTTAACTCCTCAGTTAGAAATGGAAACAGTAACATCTGTTATATTTACCTCAGAAGATTTTTTAAAGAATAAAGCTCATTTGTAAAGCACTGAATAAATATATGCATATGTATATGTATATATGTATAACTGCAGGTACTAAAAACACTATATAAATGGCAGTAAAATATAAGATCCTTGAAGACAATGACTGTTTCATTTCTTTCTCTCAGAGCCTAGTACAGTACTATAAATATAACATGTACTCACAGTTTATTGAATTCAATTACCATGTAACTATAGCATTAGTACTGAAAGAAGCCTTGCAGGTCATTATACTCTTTAAAAAAACAAAACAAAACAAAATAAAAAACCCCAGGTCTTCTTTATCCCTGACATATGCTTTAATTACATCACACTTCCAGTATAATGTATCCTATTCCAATGTTGAACAGATCAAACTGTTAGGATGTTCTTTTAATATAATTGAAATTTCCCTCCTATTATTTCAACCATAGTTCTATTTATCTCCCTGAACTATCCAGAATTACTTAATCTCTCTCTCTCTCTTTTTTTTCTTTCAAATCTCAGATTAACCATTTATGGAGACAATTCTATTATTGTCTCAATGAAAGTAAATTCAATATTTTGAGCATATTGTGAGATTAAGATATAACATTCCCTTATCCCCACTTCTTGAACTCTTTCCAGGTATGGAACTGTAGTCAAATCAGTGCATTCAATCAACTATCCTATAACTCCAGACACCATTCCTGGGACTTCCTAGACAAAAGGGTTCCTGACTACTACTCCACTAAATAGATTGTCTTCTCCTATTAGAATGGGAGCCCTTTCTTTTGAAACACTTCTTTTGATTTTGTATCTTCAGAATTTAGCAAAGTGTCCAGCACATTGTTGAGAGATTGCTTCCGTCATGTCCAATTCTTCATGACCCCATTTGGGTTTTCTTGACAGAAATATTGGAGTGATTTGCCATTTTCTTCTCCAGTTAATTTTACAAATGAGGAAACTAAGGCAAACAACTCAAAAAAATAAGTCTTCCTGACTCCAGGTCCACTGCTCTATACATTGTGCCAACTAGCTGGCATATAGTAATTTCTTTCTTTCTTTTTTTAAATGCATTTTATTGAAGCTTTTTAATTGCTAAACATATGTATGGCTAATTCTTCAACAATGACCCTGACAAAGCTTTTCTGTTACAAATTCCCCCCCCCCCCCCCGCCAGTCCCCACCCCTCCCCTAGATGGCAGTTAATCCACTACATGTTAATTATGTTAATGCCAAATCGAATATATGTATGCATATTTCCACACTTATCTTGCTGTGCAAGAAAAATTGTATCTACAAGAAAAAAAAATCAGAGAAAGGAAACACAATGCAAGCAAACATCAATAGAGGGCATGAAAATGTAATGTTGTAGTCCACATTTCATATCCCTCTCTCTGGGTATATATGACTTTCTTCACTGAACAACTGGAAGTGGTTAGAAACATTTCATTGTTGAAGAGAACCATGTTCATCAGAACTGATCATCATATAGTACTGTTGTTGCCGTGTATAATGATCTCCTGGTTCTGCTCATTTCGCTCAGCATCAGTTCATGCAAGTCTCTCCAGGCCTCTCTGAAATCGTCCTGCTGGTAGTTTCTTACAGAGCAATAATATTCCATAACATTCATATACCATAATTTATTCAGCCACTCTCCAATTGATGGGCATCCATTCAGTTTCCAGTTTCTAGACACTACAAAAAGGGCTGCCACAAATATTCTTGCACATGTGGGGCCCTTTCCTTCCTTTAAGATCTCTTTGGGACATAAGCCCAATAGAAACACTGCATATAGTAATTTCTTAATAAAAGCTTGATGATGGAGTGGGAAAAAAAGGCAAATAAATTAAAAATTCTAAATAAATTTAAATAGCTACATAAGGTTGCAGAGTCCTAAATAAAAAACTTTCTTTTTGTTTTATTAATAAAATGGGACAATCCTATAAAAGATTTCATTGTTAAGTTTATGACATAACAAATAATAGCCTAGTTATTACTAATATTCTAGTTATAATTGTTTAAATAAAAGCCTTCTTTCTATTTGAACATCTCCTATACTCTACAAAAGGGTACAATACAGGTTTCAATGTACTTACTTCAAGTGGTGAATTCCTTTACTTAAGTCTATAAGCAATTCCCAGTATCGTGGGCCTTTCACTTTAATCTGTCAAGATAAATATATAAATATTGGTATGCTTATTAGAGCAAGAAAGATTTAAATTTTTTGGAAGAAATGAGATTAATAAAAACTGGAATGCACCTCTAGACTAGCTAAATGGCTTTATTTTTAAGTGCTACGGAAAATAACCAGATGAATTCCTTTTACCTACATTTAGGCTGCCTCTCTCAAGTCTCTACTTCAATCCATTCTCCATTCAGTTACTAAAGTGATTTTCCTAAAACCCAGGTCAGACCATATGACCCCAACCCAACAAATTCCAATGACTTCTTAATTGCTCCCAGGATCAAAACCAAAATGCTCTATTTGACATTCAAAGCTCTTCATAATCTAGCTTCCTCCAACCTTTCCAGTTTCCTCATATCTTATTGCTTAATACATTCTCTTCAACCTAGTGACAATGGCCTCCTGTCAGTTATGCAAACAAAACACTCCATCATTCTGCTTTGGGCATTTTCTCTGGCTGTCCCCCATGCATAGAAACATTCTCCTTCCTCCACTCTCACTACTGATCTCCCTGACTTCCTTTAAATCCCAATTAAAATCCTACTATCCTCTATAGGAAGCCTTTTCTAACTCCTCTTAATTCAAGAGCTTTTAATTATTTCCTATTGATCATATATATAAGCTCACTTTATATATATTTGCTTGCCCCAATTAGATTGCAAGCTCCATGAGGACTTTTGCCTCTTTTGTATTCCCATGAGCTTAGCACAGTGGTAGTCAAAGAGTAGATGCTTAATCAATGCTTACTGATTAATATTCAAAATTCTATGAAAGTAAATAACCTCACTATATGACCTGTTTGGCAAGTTAAAACTTGTGGAACTTGAAATTGTTTTAATTAGGTAACCATTTTCCAAAATGAAGGAGGGAGGGGGAAAAGGAAACAATTTACTATATTTCACATATTCAGTGTTATTCTGATTAAACTAATTCATTATGTATGCATGTATTCACAAATGGAAGTATTCAAATCTTATCCCAACTTACCTGTTTTAAAAGGTGAAGCTCAGGAAGAAGAGTAGGTGCCATTAGTTCTTCTGTTGTTTCTTCATACCACTGAGTACCCTTTATATCATCAAAAGAAGAAGAGCTCATTACAGTATGCTTGATGGAAGCCAGAATGTGATAAAGGCTCAATTTCCCATTGATTCTTTTATTAATGTCTTGTTAAAAAAAACAACAAAACAAACAACAACAACAAAAACACACAAACGACCAAAACTAGCATTGTTCTTTAATTTAAATGTACATAATATGAAAAAGTAAATGCTGATTTGTAATATATTTGTGCATATTGAATTGCTAATTCCCTGAATAAGATTCCCAAGCTACGTACTCTGCATCATACTGAATAGTCTAGGAAGGACACAGTTCTTTTAGCCATGTAAAACAATACAATACTTTCAATCAAGAAAAAAATAAGTGAAAAAGACTGACAACATATAGACCTCAGACAACATTTTTTAATACAAATACAATAAAGTATCAAACACAACTTGATCGGAATCACTGACTAAGGTAGCAGAGTCTTATTTTCCTAACTAAAATCTTTACTGTGCAAAAGACTATAGAATTTATGGGAACCATCCACCTTTAATTCTAGCATTCAGAGGTGAAAGAAACCAAGGTTTCTAATCTTATCTTATCTAGTCCAATTTCCTCAATTTACAAAAGAGAAAATTAAGGTCCAGAGAAGTAAAAGACCAACCAAAGCTATGATTCTAACCCAAGTCCTTCACTTGGAGTCACTCTTTGTACTATATCATGCTGCTTGGATAATTGTTGTTACTTAATTTTTTAAAAAAGATTAACACAGAAGCACCATAACAAAGAATGACAGAGGCAGAAATGGTAAGATAAACTAAGACACAAAATAAGTTATGTGTCTGCTTAGGAAGGAGTGGGACAACTGGGAGAAAAAAAATTACCTTGTAGGTAACCTCTAATAATGCATAGCAAGGAGTATTTGTATCTACATCAACAGGCACAAGAAGTCTTGGTTCTGCTGCTAGTACATACAAGTGTCGAAGGGCCTGGAGATGATACCTATTGAGAGAAAATACAGGTATGGAGTTAGAAAAATTGTATAGTCTTTTAAAATTTTCATTTTTTTACAAGCCCAAAATGAGAGAAATAATAATAAAACTTCATTCAGACATCTAGAGTCTGTTTCTGTAGCTAATGTTTTAGCTTAACCCTTTTAAAGGGAACAGTGTCAAGGAGAGATTCTATGCAAACCCTTTAGTCTATCAACACTTACCAATCACATTTCCTTGCTTAAAAACATATGATGTACACTTAACATGTCCTAACTGTGTGACCTTGGGCAAGTCACTTAACCCTGACTGCCTCCGCAAAAAAGCAAATGATGTAATTGGGCAGTAGAGATAAATAGGCTTTCCAAATTCTTGCTTTAACTGAAACTTAGTTGTCTGGATCAAACTCTTCTATTTAGAATTCAAGGTCCTCTAAAAAACAGTACAGTACTATCCTACTATGGATCATATTATTCTCATCTACCCCCTATACACACTCTACTGTCCAGTTAAAACAACTGTTGTTCTTATTGTTCTTACATGCTTTTCCGTCTTCTACTCTCTGTACGTTTGTGTTAGCCCTCAGCTTTCTGGAATACCATGGCTTACTGAAAGAGCCAGCTTATCACTCAACAGCTCTTCTCTCTTTCATAGCCAAAGTCCTAAACATAAACTGGTATGGTATTCCTTGTCTCTTTTATCACTCTCTTTTGACTGAAAAGACTCTAAAGTCTTTTGACTTCAGACCCCCTTATTCAATTACAATGCTTCTCTTGAAAGTTACCAATGATTTCTTAAATACCAGATATGCTTTTTGTAGTAATATGATAGTATTTTATTTTTCCAAATACATATATAATTTTCAGCATTCATTTTTATAATTCCAAATTTTTCTCCTTCCTCCCTTATCTTCCCCCCCTCCCCAAGGCAGTAAGCAATCTGATATAAGTTACATCTGTTCAATTCTTTAAATATATTTCCATATTTGTCATGTTGTACAAGAAAGATCAGATCATAGGGCAACTAGGTGGTGCAGTGCATAGAGCACCAGCCCTGAAGTCAGGAGGACCTGACTTCAAATTTGATCTCAAACACTTCACACTTCCTGGGCAAGTCACTTAGCCCCAAATGCCTCAGCAAAACAAACAAACAAACAAAAAACAACAGATCAAAAGGGGAAAAAAACCAAACAACAAAAAGGTGAAAATACTATGTCTCAATTCACATTCAGTCTCTATATTTCTCTTTCTGGATGTGGATGGCATTTTCCCATCCCAAATCTATTAGAACTGCCTTGAATCATCGCTTTGTTGAAAAGAGGCAAATCTATCACAGTTGATCATCACATAATCTTGCTGTTAATATGTACAATGTTCTCCTGGTTCTGAACACTTCACTCAGCATCAGTTCATGAAAGTCTTCCCTGGCTTCTCTAAAATCAGCCTACTCATCATTTCTTACAGAACAATAATATTCCATCACATTCATAGACTATAACTCATTTAGCCACTCCCCAACTTATGGTCATCCACTCAATTTCCAATTCCTTGCCACTATAAAAATGAGCTGCTACAAACATATTTTGCACGTCGGTCCTTCTCTTTCTTTTCTGATCTATTTGGGATACAGACCCCAGACACTGCTGGATTAAAAGGTAGCTTCTATACTCATTTCATGACCTCATCACTCTCACAGATTAATTACGTTCTTGCAGATGACTCTCAGACCTATATGTAAGTTTTGCCCTAGATTTTCTCTAGTCCTATAATATTAACCAATTAGTCATTCCAAACCACGTCCCACAGATATCTGAAACTCAGTATGTCTCAAAAAGAACTCATTCCTCCCCTACCCCCAAACACAACTGTCTTCTACATTTTCCTATTACTGAGGAAACCACCATCCTCAGGTGGTGCATCTTTGACTCCATCTTCTCTCAACAATTTATTTTCAATCAGTCACCATATCTTGACGTTTTACCCTCCATAACAATACTCAAATACATGCCTTTTCTTCCATTCATAAAGTGACCATTCTAGTTCTGCATAGCATCATTCTGGTAGCTTTCTGATTGATCTCTCCCCTTTCCAATCCACCCTCCACAGAGAAGTCAAGATGACTTTCCTATAGCATAAATTCTAAGGCATATAGCACCCTTTCTTATTCAATATCAACATAACATGTGAAGCTCTTTATAACCTAGTCCTCCTACTTTTTCCTAGCTTTATTCATAATATTATATCCCACTATATATTCTTCTATCCAGTCAAGCAAAATTTTTTCTTTTTCCTCTTAAATAGTATTCCATCTTCTTTGTATATTTGCATGTTGCCTGCCTCTCACTCACTAGTTTTTTTTTCAAGTTAGCAAAAGTATCCTCTACATGAGGCCTTTCCGATTGTCCCCAGCTGCTAGTGCCTTCCTTCCTTCCCTCCAAAAGTGTCTTTGATCTACTTTAATCTGTATATCTATACCTTACACACACACACACAGACACACACACACACACACACACACACACACACACTTTTGTTTCCCCAATATAATGGAAACTACTTAAGAACAAACATTATTTCTAGTCTTATCTTTGTATTTCCAACTTCTACTAGTGTTTGGCAAAATGAAAGTGTAGAATAAATGCTTATCGACTAATTTCTATTTTTGATGTTTCAATGCTTACACAATCAGAGTTACTCAAGTAAGTTTGCTTGCCTCACAGCTTATACAACCATTAGAGTTATATGCCAAAAGTAATAATAAATTAGAAAAAAGGATAAATGAGAAAATTAAGTGAAAACAAAAAATTAAATAAAAATTTAAAAAAAGAAAATAGATTTAATTAAAATTAAGTAGAATTTCTCTAACTGAAATTTATTTCTACTAATAAGTTAAATGTTAAATGAATAAGAATCCTATGAGAGATTAAGTTTACTCTTTGAAACTTTGAAAGATTTAAGAACTGTGATCAATGAAATGACCAATCACAATTTCAGAGGACTGTTGAGAAAACATGATACCCACTTTTTGCCCCCTGAGGCAATTGAGGTTAAGTGACTTGCCCAGGGTCACACAGCTAGGAAGTGTTAAATGTCTGAGATCACATTTGAACTCAGGTCCTCCTACCTTCAGGGCTGGTGCTCTATCCACTACGCCACCTAGCTGCTCCATGGTACCCACTTTTTGAAAAGACATAAAATAAGGTACAAATTTTTGGACATGCCCAATGCAAAAAATTTGCTTTCCTTGACTATGCATATTTGTTATAAAAAACTTTATTTTACTTTTTTCTTTTTCAATTGTAGGGGGAAATGAGAAGAAAAGAAAATATGTTTCTAAATTTCAAAATAAAATTTTAAGAAGATTAATTGTTGATTATGCTCATACTATAAAACTAACTTTGCTATTTATCTCAGCTGCTAGCCATCCTTCCATTTAACTGCAACATCTTTGTTTTTTATTTTCATTTGTAATGAGAATCATGATTGTGGTTCAATTTTTCCAATAATGCAATGTCATTAGACAAAGATCATATATTAAGAATACTAACAGTTAAATATATATATATATATATAATGCAGTTGATAACAAATATAGTCTAAAAACTGTACAAGCTTTTAATATTCATCTTTTTTTTTTTTTTTTGCATGCTCTGCCAAAAATGCTGGAGTACAAGGAGACTGTTCAGAATAGTGGTTTCATGGGACATGTAATAACTTGATAACTTCATAGTAATGAACCTCTCCATATTTTGCTATATTTCTTCAGACAGCAAAGTCTGTTGTAAAACATAATAAAAATCTTTTCAGATTGGCACAATTCTCAAAGTGGAATATGCCACTAATTTAGTCTTTAGAGCCCAGATTTATCACTGCCATCTACAAACAAGAATAAACTGAAATAAGATACTTTATAAAGGAAAACAAAGCTTGGTGAAGATACATATAAAATCCTACACTTATCATTACTTTAAAAAAAATCATCTGAATACATATAGAATGAGAAGATATAGATAAACAATTTACATGACTTAAAGCCATATGGGAAATTTTGTCTCAGTCTAGATATATCTTGTCATCTCAAAATGCCTAGAAATGCACTAAAGCTTAAAAAATAAATAAATAAATAAATTACTAGAAGAAAGAAAAAAATGTTATCTTCCTGTTCCCAGGAAGAAAACTTCTAAAGGGGGGAAAAAACCCATCAAATAACAAGGAAAGGAGAAAGCAAAAATAAAATTTAAAAATTATTTCATAATATATAAAAAAAACCCACTATGGAACAAGAATATCAAGAAAAATTTCTACAAAAAGAGGATAATTATGCAATTACACAATTAGAAACCCAGAAAATAGAAAAACCTCAAGAACCTAGATCTCTTTAGATATTGGAAAGCCTATTACAAAAGTTATAGAAAGAGATAAGAAGAGAATGAGACTCTTAATGAAAAGTTCAAAATGACTTGGACCAGAAACTGAAAATTTTTTAACAAATTAGTGAAAACCCTGAAAAAGGAATGAAGAAAGAACCCAAAGATTCAAGAATTATTAGAATAAAGCAAAATTGGTTAGATATTTGAAATGTTTTAAAAATTGATCTGAGAAATACTTGCAGAAAAAATGTAAAAATCACTAGTCTGATAGAAAAGTACAATGAAACAAAATATCTCAAGATGTTAGGATTATAAGATCAAAAGACACCCACAAATACAAGAAACAGGGAGAAAAATCAGATTAATAAAAATCTACAAATACTTCCCCCATATAAAAAACAAAGATCATCTCACCAAGCAATGTTATTTTGAAACTCCAAAGTTTCTAAGATAGAAGGAAAATATTTCAAGTGCCGATGAAACATAAAACACATTTTAAGGAATTTCTAAGCAAAATTACCCAGGATAACTCACCAACAATAAAGGCTGAAATATACGTGGAAAATGGATTGAACCCAAGAATAATTTATCCTAAAAAAAATTCATCATACTCCTATAAGAAGAACAGATAGGAGAGCCTCAAGAATCATATCCCTATCTGGATGTAACAAAGAAAAGTTGAAAAAAGACGAAGGAAGTGATTCCTGTATCAGAAGATGCTATGGGGTAAGAAATGACTTAAATAAATAAAACAAATAAATAATTCATTGTTAAAAATTTAAAAAAAAAAGGGAAGGTGGGGGAAAGATAATGATAAATGAGAAAACTGGGACACTAATGCATTGATGGTGGAGTTGTGAACTGATCCAACCATTCTGGAGAGCAGTAAGGAAGTATGTTCAAAGGGCTACCAAACTGTGCTTTCCCTTTGATCCAGCAGTGTCACTATTGGATATATATTTCAAAAAGATCACAAAAGAAGGAAAAGGGCCCACATGTTCAAAAGTATTTATAGTAGCTCTATTTGTGGTGGCAAAGAATTGGAAAATGAGTGGATGCCCATCAATTGAGAAATGGCCGAATAAGTTGAGGTATATGAAAGTAATGGAATATTATTTTTCTATAAGAAATTATGAACTAGCTGATTTTAGAAAAGCCAGGAGAGATTTATATGAACTGATGCTGAATGAAGTGAATAGAACCAGAAAAACATTGTATATAACAAAAGCAAGACTGAGGATCAACTACAAGATCTTAGCTCTTCTCAGCAATTCAGTGATTCAACACAATTCCAATAAGCTTTGGATGCAAATGCCATCTGCATAATTTAGAGAACCGTGAAGATTGAATGCAGATTGAAGATTACGGTTTTCACTTTTTTTTCCCTTGTTCCAGCTACCCCTTCTCGGGGTTTTCCCCTTTTGTTCTGATTTCTCTCTCCTAATATGGATCATATGGAAATATGTAAAAAAAAATGAATGTACATGTATAATTTTAAAAAGTAAAATTTAATCCATTATTTAAATACAAAAAAGAAAATGAGAAGGCCAAGTGATTTTTTTTTTCACAATGGGGAAAATAGCTATGCCTATGATCAGCTGTTCCAAGAAATACTAAAATCAGACTGCAAGTGCTGATTTTTTTTTCTTTCTTTCTTTCAAAAAAAAAAATAAATAAAATGCAGGGAAAAAATTCTAACAAAATTTAATGGAGGGAAAGATTAAACCCAACAGTCATAACCATGAATATGAATGATAAAAACTCATATACAAAATTAAAAAGTACAACAGAATACCTTCAAAAGTAAAATATCAAAATTTGTTGTATTCAAAAAAATATAACCTAAGGATATCTAGTGTTAAAATGAGGGGTTGGAAAAAGAATGTATTCCTCAGCTGAATAAAAAAAATAAATAAATAAAAAACAGAAATGGCAGTCAGGGCAACTGTAAAAATAGACATTGTTCAAAAGTGATAAGCAAACTGAAAAATACCTTAAAGCTTTAAGGTAATATAGATAATAAATGAGCATTAATATTAACAATAAATATATTTATGTCTATAAATGTATATGCTGATTGATTGGCATAATATAAAAATAATTAATGGGAAAACTGATTTAACTCCACAAACACTTATAAAAAATAAGACAAAACTGCACCTGATTTTAACAGATCTCTTTTAAACTTAAAACACACGTAATAGATAAATTAGAAAGAAATTTATGCTCTTAATAGACTGTAAAAAAAACTAGATACGATACACATCTTTGGAAATCATTGAATCAGAATGTTAAGAAGAATAACTATTTTTACAATACTTAGAGGCACTTTTAAATGAAGTGATCATGTGAGAAAAATGTATAATAAATCTACATTACTGAATTTATATATCAAGGAGCTTATTAACA
The DNA here is from genome assembly GCA_023553655.1 of Myrmecobius fasciatus. NCBI lineage: Eukaryota > Metazoa > Chordata > Mammalia > Dasyuromorphia > Myrmecobiidae > Myrmecobius > Myrmecobius fasciatus. Next base: position 432,301 of record JAJPUD010000172.1, read on the forward strand.
ACAGATTAAATGAAGTTTAAATTATGTTATCCTAAATAATATTAACTCTAGATAATGAAAGTTTCAGAACAAGTGGTTGAAAATGTTTTAGAAAGACAGCAAACTAATATACTGGTGTTGAATGTGTGAATTGGTTCAATCATTCTAAAGAATATTTTCACTTAGGATAGGAAAATGACTAGATGTCCATACTTTTTGACCTAAAGATCCTACTGCTAGGGACCCCAAGCTAGTTAAAGACAAACAAACAAAAAAGTTCCCACATTCACCAAAATATTTATAGCAGGATTTACAGTAGTAGCAAAGGCTGGAAACAAAAGATGCCCGTTGACTGAGGAATGGCCAAACAAATTATGGCACATGAATGTAAAAGTAAATTACTGTGCCATAAGAAATGAAGATTCGATAAAAGGGAAGGAATATATGAACTGATGCAAAGCAAAATAATCAGAACCAGGAAAACAATACACATAACCATAGTGATATAAATGGAAAGAATGAAAAAAATCCAGCATATTGTAAAATTATAATTATCAAAAAGCTTTAGTCAAAAAAAAAAAGATATATGAGAAAGTACTTCCCTTCTACCTCTGAAGAGGGAGAAGAAATTATAAATGTCTAACATGATGGTATCAGACTTTGTTGACGTATTGGTTTTTTCCATCTTCTTAAATTCTTTATTATAAAAGCTACATCTCAGGGAAGATAAGGTAGGAGGGAAATTTTGAAAAATAAAAGTGATGTAAAAATCAGCATTATCCACAAAAATTTATAAAAAAGAACAAATTATTGTAACAAAAAATTAGAACAATTTGAGAAATATACTCAAAATTCTGGGATGCAACTACAACAGTTCTTAGGGGAATATTTATATTGCATTGTTGCAGTCTATTTATAAGGGCATATACTTGTGGCAAAGTAGGTAGAACACTGAGCCTGGAGTCAGGAAGACTTATCTTCCTGAGTTCAAATATGACTTTGACCACATACTAGCTATGTGATCCTGGGCAAATCACTTAATCTTGTTTGCCCCAGTAAAATGAGCTGGAGAAGGAAATGGCAAACCACTCCAATATCTCTACCAAGTAAGAAAACCCCAAATGAAGTCATAAAGGGTTAGACATGACTGAAAAACAGTCAATGTATATATTCGTTTCCTCATTGGACTTTGCAGCAGTTCACATAAATTTTTTCAAGCTTCTCTGTAGCCTTTACATTCAATGTTTCTTATGACAATAATATTTCACCACACTGTGTCATACTAAAATTTCTTCACTTCCCAAGTGATGGATAACTAATTTTGTCTCCAACTCTTTGCTGTTACAAAAAATGCTCTGCGGTTAAGTATAAATACAACTAACAAGCCTTTACTAAAAATCAGATCAAAACTAGTAGAGTGATACTGATTGTTCATAATTGGGCCATATCACTATAATAATGCCACCTAAGTTAATTTACTTACTTAGTGACAAACCAATAAAACTACTAAAGGATTAAAGAATTAGGAAAAATATTTTAAAAATTCATTTGATGGAACAAAATTCAAGATTCTCAAGAGATATAATGAAAAAACAAAAAAACAAAAAACAAAAAACAAAAAAAAGGTCGAAAGGAAAAGCTAGCAGTACCAGATCTCAAACCATACTATAAAGAAGTAATCATGAAAATTATTAGGTACAGGCTAAAAAAATAGAAAAGTCAATCAAAGAGAACAGATTAAGTATCATACAGAAGCAAAAAAACCATAGCAACACAGTGTTTGATAAATCCAAAGACCGCAACTACTGAGATAAGGACTCACCATTTAACAAAAACTGCTGGGAAAACTGGAAAGCAGTCTGGCAGAAATTAGGTTTAGAACAACATCTCACACCATATATCACAATAAGCTCCAAATGGATACATGACCTAGATATAAAAGGTCACATTATAAACAAATTAGAGGAGCAAAGAAGAAAATAAAAATAGCTTTCAGAACTATGGATAGGAGAAGAGTTCATAGGATCACAAAAGATAAACAATTTTGATAATAAAAAATTTTAAAGTTTTTGTATAAACAAATCAATGCAGTTAATACTAGAAGTGGAATACTTGGTTAACTCAGAAAAAAAATCTTTGCAGGAAGTTCCTTTCATATGTGCCTCAAATTCAAGCTATATCAGCCACTGATGCAAAATATAAGAATGACAACCATTCTCCAAAATATAAATCAACAAAGGATAAGAAGTCTATTCTCAAAAGAAGAAAACCAAGCTCTCAATCATATGAAAAAAATGACTGCATTTACTGTTCAAAGAAATGCTAAATAAATCAACTCTGACATTCCACCTCCCGTCTACCTAAAATTAAGGTTCTTAATTATTAAAAAAGAAAAGAAAAAACCATAATTATTGGAGGAATTGTGGGAAAATAGGCACATACATAAACTGTTGGTAGAACTGTGAATTGATTCAGATACTATGGAAAACAATATGGATCAATGCCTTTAAAGTAACTAACCTGTGTATACCCCTTGACCTAGCAAAACCATTATCAGTCCTATAACCTAATGATTTTAAAGAGATAAAAGATTCATAAGCACAAAACTATTGATAGCAGCTCTTTTTATTGGGGAAAAAAGAACTAAAAATAAAAGGGATGTTCATGAATTGGGGAATGGTAGAACAAATTCCAATATATGAATACAATGGGATTTTGCCATAAGCAATGATGAAAGGTATGGATTCAAAGGAACCTGGAAAGAACTGTATGAACTAATGCAGAGACAAATGAGCAAATCAAGAAAAATATTTATACAATAATGACTGGAGTAGCTAGATGACACAGTGAATAAAACACTGGGTGGTCTAGAGTCAGAAAGATCAGAGTTCAAATATGACCTCAGACACTTACAAACTGTATGACTTTGGGCAAGTTATTTAATCCCTGTCTGCATAAAACTAGAGAAGGAAATAGCAAATCAGTCCAGTAATTTTGCCCAGAAAATGCCTTGTATAGCTAAGTCCCTGGAGTCACAAAGAATCAGATACATCAAAATGAATGAACAACAAAATGACAAAGTCAAAACAAATCAATAACTCTGATCAATGCAATGATCTATGATTATAGAGGACCCAAATGATGCTACCTTCCTCTTAAGGAAGAGATAATAGTTGTAAGGTGTAAAATAAGTTATAGCTTTCTGGATACAATAAATGTGTGAATGAATGTCTTTTGATTGCCTATGCTTACTTGCATTTTTCCTTTTTTTTTTTTTATTGAGGGGAGGGAACATTAGGGGACTAAAGTTGTGGGGAGAAGAATGGTGGCAGCAATAGTTATAGTATAACATTCAGTCATATGAGCCCCTTTGAACTCATGAAGTATATGTTTAACAAAGGATCAAAGGGTATAGGGACTTAGTCATTTCTTGACATACTTACAAACTACTTTCAAGGATGACTACACCAACATTTTGTCTGTGTGCTTTTTTCCATTCACCACCCCTTCTAAAAATGATTGTTCTCTTCTATATCTTAGCCATTTTCCTGGGGGTGAGAACTATTTTGATTTTCACTTTTCTTAGTCAGAAAATGGAGAAACTATCAATGTGTTTAATAATAGTTTGCAATAATTCTTTTGAAAATTATTCATTTCTTTCCTTTATATTCACTAGAGAATGGCTTTTAGTCTAATATTTTTGCATTAGCTCTCAACAGATTTTAGACATTAGACTCTCAAGAGATGTTTCAAGGAAAAATGTCTTTACATATTTAAAAGTTTGTTGATTATTAAGTTCACAATAAAAAAGGAAATCAAAGGCCTGGGTTTTCATTTGCCACTTAAAAACTCTATGTCCTGGGACAAATCATTGACCTCTGAATGTTTCGGTTTCCTCTTCTGTAATGTTATATAAGAATATTTAACTATTTACTTTAAAGGGCTATCATGAATTAAATAAAAAGTATCTGTTAAAAATGATTTCTATAATTTAAATAGTACCTGATTTGATTGTATATTAAATTTTTAGAGGGATATATATTTTTATCTTGCTATGGCATGTGGTACAAGATGCTGATCTAAATTTAAATTTTGCTACCAAATTTCTTTCTAGTTTTCTACAGTGTTTTGTATTCCTTGGTTTATTTAATGCTTCAATTGTTGCTGATTCTTTATCTAGTTTATTTCAATGACCTAATTTTCTAATTTCAAAACTAGCAGCAAATAGTTTTTATGATTGCTAACATTATTTGTAACTAAGAAACACTTAAAGTTGTCCTAATAATACTAAGGTAAAGCAAAGATTGTCAATATCTCCACTGTTACTAGGTTATAAGAATACCAAAAATTGTAGGCATAATGATTAAGATTTGTAGATTAAAATTCCTTACAAGTATTTTCCCTCCAAGTTCATAATTTGAAGAAGGAATTTTTGAGTTATTTTTCACTAAAATAATCATTTGATGGAAAGGCTTTCAGTTTCCTTTTTTTAAATTCAAAGACACATTTAAGGGGAGTCAAAGATTACTTTATTTCATAAAAATCCTTGACAGGAAGGTAAGATCTATATAGTCACCATCTTTACTTTTATTTTTAAGTTTTATAAATCAATAAAGTAATTTCCTTTCTTCCACTATATAAAGTAATATAAGACTAAATACCTCACCTTGGTAAATCCTACCACCACCATCAGAAAGAACATACAAAATTTCTGTACTTCCTTATGCTTTCTGATAACTTTTTTTCCTTTTCTTTCAAACCAACCTAATCTAAAACTAAAATTTATAGGCTAGAGACATGCTTTACTAATCACTCTTTAGAAAACAGATGCTGTGAAATGACAGATAAAATCAATAAGCACCTGAATGGTTAACTCAATAAGCATAGGCAAGAAGCAAAATTATCTCAGTGAAAAATGACAGTATATAGACAATTAATAACTTGTAAGGGGTAGAGCTAGACTTGTGATATCACTGATTTGAAGAAACTCTACTACTGCCAATCTGCAGTTGTGCATCTTATGTTCTTAAAGAGGTGCCTAGAACATTAAGAAGTAACATGATTGGCCCAAGGTAACACAGTCAATATGTATCAGAGAGGAGACTTGAAAGGACAGCTAGATGGCACAATGAATAGAACACCAGCCCTGATATCAGGAGGACCCAAGTTCAAATTTGGCCTCAGACACTTAATACTTCTT
>JAJPUD010000172.1:437489-473974 GCA_023553655.1 Myrmecobius fasciatus
CAAGGACCTTACATTCTATCAGATAGGATAATATCCCAATACATACATATCTGCCTGTGTTGGCAGAGGCAAAATCTATTGTAGATACACCCAATAATCCCTCCTTTTCAATTAGCTGTCAAGCCCCACCTTTTCTACTTTCTTAACACATCTCAAATGAGCCTATTTCTCTCTTCTGACATTGCCACATGCTGGTCCAGGCTCTCATCATCTCAAGTCTATTTTAGAGCAAAAACCTATTGATGAGTTTCACTGCTTCAAGTGTCTCCCTACTCCAGTGCAATCTCTACTCGGCTATTAAATTTATCTTCCTTTTAAAACCTAAGTCTGATCATGTGACCCATCTATTCAATAAATTCCAATGGCTCCCTATCACGTCCAGGATCAAATTTAACATTATCTGTTTGTCTTTTATAGCCCTCCATGACCTGGCTCCTTACTTGTCTAGTCTGGTTGCACCTTACAGCCCCTTGCTTCTTTTCTGTGATCCAGTGACACTGACCTCCTTGCTGCTCCTTATACAAAACAGTTCATCTCCCAACTCCAGTAATTTTCACTGAGTATTTTTCATGGTTAGACCTTTCTCCCTTCTGATCTTCCTTCTAGTTTCCCTAGATTCCTTCAAGTCTGAGCTAATGTTTATCTGCTGCAAAAAAGCCTTTTCTAATCCCTCTTAATACTACTTCCGTGGGGCAGCTACCTGGTGCAGTGGATAGAGCACCAGTCCTGAAGTCAGGAGGACCAGAGTTCAAATCTAGCCTCAGACACTTAACTCTTCCTAGCTGTGTGACCCTGGGCAAGTCACTTAACCCCAACTGCCTCAGCAAAAAAAAAAAGAAAAAAGAAATACTACTTCCGTGTGTGTTCCCTATGTGTTCCGTGTGAGTTGTTTGTACATAGCTGTATAGCTGTTGACATGCTGTTTTCCCCATTGGATTGTAAATTCAAAAGCAGAAATTGTACAATGACTAGCACGTGATAGGAATTTAATAAATGCTAATTGACTAAAGGGTCAATCTCTCCCTATTACTCACTCACACACACATATACAATCTGCATGTATGTTTAAAAAAAAACTAAATAACTACATGGTAGTTTAAATGCAAGGTAGTTAAGGAGAGAAGCCACTAGCAATTTGGGGGTAGAGGAATGTCCAAAAAAAACAGTTTGTAATGAAGATGTCATCTGAGCTGGACCAAAAAAGAGGATTCTATAAAGTGGAGGTGAGGAGGGAATACATTCTAGGCATGAACAATGGTCAGATAAAAAGCTAAGAAAGCCATACAAAAGCAACAAAGAGAAGGCCAATTTGTCCAAACAGTTGAGTTAGCAATGGAAATTATGTACTATACAAAAAAAGTTGCAAGGATAGGTTGGGGTCAAGTTATAGAAGAGTTTAAAAAAGTCAAACACTGGAATTTTTATTTTATCCTAGAGCCAAAAGGGTACTCCTAACCTTATTAAGTAGTAGTGGCATAGTCAGAGCTTTGTTTAATGAAAAGCACTGTAGCAGCTTTATGGAAGATGGATTGGAGAGAGGCAAGACATGAGCCAGGGATAACAACTAAGTCTCCAATGCAATAGTTCAGTAGGAAAAAAAAAGTTCCTTTTAGATAGCAAAAGGCATTAAATATTTATTCATATACACCAAAATCTTCTACATAAGCAATATTAAATTATTATTTTTTTAACTTTTTTTTTTCTTTTGAGGTGAGGCAATTGGAAGTAAGTGACTTGTTCAGGGTCACACAGCTAGAAGTATTAGTTGTCTGAGGGTGGACTGAACTCCCAGTCAGCCAGTGCTCTATTCATTGTGCCATCTACCTGCCCCCTATAAAATTAATTTTAGAGAAATAAGAGCTAGATACTTGTAAATACTTAATATTCACAGCTTAACTACATCAAAATGGTGAAAATAATGGTACTGTCCAAATTAATATACTGACTTATTATTCTATCAATCAATTACCAAAAGGGTACTTCATAGAACTGGACACAAAATAACAAAAACAAAATCCATTTGAAGAAATGAAAGTAAAAGAATATCTCATAACAAGAACAAGAATGGTTTGGTGCTATCCAATTTCAAAATATTACTACAAAGTAACAATTACCAAAACCACTACCAAATAAATTTAGCTCAATCCAACAAATTTTTATTAGGGATTTACTATGGGTAAAATGTTGTTTAGATATACTAGGGATACAAAGAAAAACTTAAAAACCATCCTTGCCTTCAAGAACTTTTCCATTCACTTAAAGTATACAACATTAAAACAGACAAATACAATTTGTGGAGGAAGAGATCACTAACAACTGGGGGAATTAGGAAAAAACCACCAGTAGGTCACAGTGGTACTTAAATTGAGTTTTGAAGAAAGCTAAAAGTTCTAAGAGGCAGAGCTGAGGAAAGAATACATTTCAGAAACAAAGGCCAGCAAGTAGGCTGGAGATGTTTGGTGAAGAGCTGACAGATAAATCTGACCGCAAAAGAGAGTAAGTGAAAGGGAGTATTAGTAAATAAATCTGGAAGGCTAAGTTGGAGCCAAACCAAGGAGGACTTTAAATGCCAACATGAAACATTTTTATTTTATCCTAGAAGCAATACAGAATCTGAGCAAAGAAAACACGGTCAGATTGTGCTCTAAAAAAAAAGATTATTCTGGCAGCTGTTTAAAGACAGAATTGCAGAAGAGTGAAACAAATTCAGGAGTCCAATTAAAAGCTAATGGTATAAAGAATCCAGGTAAGAGGCCATAACTATAGGAGTAGAAAAGATTGAGGTGGAAGAAAAAGATGACAGGTAAAGCTGAAGGAATCCCTCTTTAGCACTGGATCATGGTATGGTGAAATGAACTTTAGTTTTAGGAAAGGTTAAGTCTAAAATCTCTTCCCCTTGATGAGTGTGTTACTGGGTAGATGAGCAATAAAGACTAAACTATTCCTGATGCCAGAGAACGATGACACGACTTCTGGAAACTGAAGAAAAAACTGAAGAGAACCATGAGAGATGTAGAAGTAATATTGATTAGAAAAATGTATGTAGACAGGCTGCTTTTTAATGCCAGTCACTCACTATCATAGAAAGCTAGATGCAGAGTCAAAAGACGAGGAATTACATCTGCATAAAGCTACTTATTCCCTATGTGTCTGTGGGCAAGTCACTTCATTTTTTTCAGTCTCAATTTTCTCACCTGTAAAATGAAAAGGCTAGACAGAATTCTATGGCCTCAAAGATTCCTCCCAGCACCAAGCTTGATATAAAGGATACAAAATTAAAAATGAAACAATTCCTTCTCTCAAGGAGCTAACATTGTATTATATTGCATCTTCCACCTAACCACTGAACTTATAAAAAAGTTTTCTTTGACAAAAGGAAAACTTTATGCTCAGGGTACTTTCAGAGTAATGTCACTTGATAAACACACTTGTTAACACTTTAAAAAAACAGGCCATCTATTTATAAGTTAGTAATCCCAAAGTGAGTAGGCTTTATTATAATAGTGAGTATAAATTTGTCTAGTTACTTTAAAAGGAGTAAACAAGTTTAAGTTACTTCTTGTATTAGTTAAATAGCATTTTTTCATACTGAGTAATAAGAACATAATTTTCCTATTTCTTATACCATTCAGTACTGTCATTTTTGAAAAAGTAATTTCAAAAATATGTTGAAACGTACACATCAAATTTGGTCATACTAACCAGGTGATACAGAAAAATCTAGCTACTTGAGCATAACATGCTAATAAATATTTCATATCACAATCAACTCGAGTTATCATGGCAAATAGGGACCTCTAGCAGAACCCAAAGCTGCCAGCAACAGAGAAGAGTTAAGAGGGAGTAAGGGCTAAATTCAGAAGGAAAAGCACCCATATAATTACCTTATTCCCCAAAATAACAAATAAAAGGATATATGAATGACCCACCATTTTCTATTATTTATGATCTTATACCTGCCATTAGTTCAGATATCTAGAAATAAACAGAATACCTTTTAAAATATGGCATATATATATATACATATATATGCACACATAATATTTGCATAAATATACACACAATCGTTTTAATACATAAGATGTAATATATAGAAAGCAGGATTTAATGTTATCAAACAGTCCAAAATATTAATTTTTAAAAGTGATACTGAAAATGATGAAAGATACCTAGTTGATCACATATGGCTAATAACACTATTATAAGAAATTAATTCAAAAAACTTCCTTTAGGATATTTAATATCTGAAGTCTTAATAAACTTAATAAACTAAATAAAAAATAAATAGCAAAAGTATAAAAGACTTTTAAAACACAAAGAAGAAATCTATTAACCAAGCATTAATACATTATGCATTTTAAGCTGGTTTTCTAGTAGTAACCAACTGGAAAAGGGCTAATTAGGAAATAGTTTTGACTGACAACATCCTACTCTATCTTAAGGTAGGAGGTTTTGGAACCCTGTAAAAACCTGAACTATATGGATAGATCTGTTCTCAAAATAATGTTTTTAAAGGCAAACACACACACACATACATGTATATGAAACATATATATATATATAAACTGATTATGCTGAAATAATACGATTTTTTCCTGTTCAAGTTTAGATACCCTGAAATCTCTACATAAAAACCCCAAGATTTGAAACCATGAAAGATAAACTCAGATATGAGAAAGCAAATTTGTAAAAGGTAAAATAAGAAATAAGTCTCTTCAAATGAAAGGACCATTGTTTCCATATTTGAAATTTAAAATTACATTCCTATGAAACTAAAAGCAATTAGAAAACTTTTCCTTAAATAATTTGTGAAAACAGAACAGTGAATAAAATCATCAAACTCACCTATTGTCAGTGCTATGAACTGGAAAGTGGGGATAAAGTGCACAAAGAAGAGCAGCAATTGAAGAATTTGAAGTACTCAAGGAATATCTGCAAAACAAGGTTCAAGACCTTATCAGATGATGAAATTAAAACTATTTCTAGTAACATGAAAAGGTGCTCCAAATCACTATTGATCAGAGAAATGCAAATTAAGACAATTCTGAGGTACTACTACACACTTCTCAGACTGGCTAAGATGACAGGAAAAGATAACGATGAATGTTGGAGGGGATGTGGGAAAGCTGGGACACTGATACATTGTGGAACTGTGAACGTATCCTGCCATTCTGGAGAGCAATTTGGAACTATGCTCAAAAAGTTACCAAACTGTGCATACCCTTTGACCCAGCAGTGTTTCTATTGGGCTTATATCCCAAAGAGATCTTAAAGGAAGGAAAGGGACCCACATGTGCAAGAATGTTTGTGGCAACCCTTTTTGTAGTGGCTAGAAACTGGAAACTGAATGGATGCCCATCAATTGGAGAATGGCTGAACAAATTATGGCATATGAATGTTATGGAATATTATTGTTCTATAAGAAACGACCAGCAGGATGATTTCAGAGAGGCCTGGAGAGACTTGCATGGACTGATGCTGAGTGAAATGAGCAGAACCAGAAGATCACTATACACGGCAACAACAATACTATATGATGATCAATTCTGATGGACATGACTTTCTTCAACAATGAAATGTTTCAAACCAGTTCCAATTGTTCAGTAAAGAAAGCCATATACGCCCAGAGAGAGGGATATGAAATGTGGACTACAACATAACATTTTCATGCTCTGTATTGATGTTTGATTGATTGCATTGTGTTTCCTTTCTCTGATTTTTTTCTTGTAGATATGATTTTTCTTGCACAACAATGATAAGTGTGGAAATATGTATACACATATTCGATTTGTCAAGTATTTTAACATAATTAACATGTAGTGGATTTCTTGCCATCTAGGGGAGGGGTGGGGAGTAGGGGGGAAAAATTTGTAACAGAATGCTTTGTAAGGGTTAATGTTGAAGAATTACCCATACATATGTTTTGCAAATAAAAAGTTTTAATTAAAAAAAAAAAGATTCAAGACCTTATTACAGATACTGTAGTTGGACCCAGTTTGCAAGCCATTGATGAAAAACTGAAAGTTTGGATATTGCAGCAGTTTGGAAGATGATCAGTCAGATACACAAATATATTCCAAAACAACAAAAGCTTTCTTTGAGAGACATTAAAATTAGTGGAAAAAAAAAAAGTCAACATATGATTCCCTAGATTAAAAAAATAAGATTCCAAAGATAATAAAGTTTCCACTTTATTTTCAAAATCTTCTCACTTTAATTTTCAAAAAGAAACAAAGTTTCTCCAAACTTTGGAGTTCTCCAAACTTGAACCCAAAAAACATCACAAATATTAAAAGAGGTACAGCAGCACATTTACTCTAACATTCTAATGAGCCAGATAGGAATAAAATTCTCAAACTTGAAATAGCTTATTTTTTTCTTCTTCAGCATACTGTAATAAAACACGAAGAAAAATGAAGTCACATTATCAAAATTTCTGGATAGCTATTCATCTAAACACAAAACCAAGTAATAATAACTTTTAAAAATTCTATATTTATATGTGAGAGGAATAGGATTTGCTTCTCTTCTAATCTTTTTATGACCATTAACACAACAGTCACATATGCATTTAGAAAGTACTATAGTATGCATTTAGAATATACTATGGTATAAGATCTAAGGTACTGGTTTAAATCTAATTTCTGCCAAACTGCTCTATAGCTCTCCCAAACATTTTTAATCAAGTAAGTTTTTCCTTAGGCAGCTTATGTTTTTCACTTTGTTAAACACTGGCTTACTGGGTTCCATTATTTCTGAATTTCCTTTTTCTACTCTATCAATAATTTATCTATTCCTTAACCAAAACCAGATGATTCTGATGACTGCTGAATAGTGTGAGGTCTAGAAGTGAAAGTCCTGACATCTTTTCTCTTAATGTTCTAATATATATAGCTTTTTTTAAAAAATTGTTACAAATTTTGTAAAGTACCCTCTTGATAACTTAATTGGTAGAGCACTAAAAGTGTAAATTAATTTTGGTAGCATTGCCTTGAGGACTAAAAATTCATATACCTGTTTAGATTCTTATTTATTTAAGGAATGCTTTGTAATTGAATCTGTACAGGTCTTTTGTGCACTTAAGAGGTCAATCATCAAATATTTTATGCATTTTGTGGTTATCTGGAAGGAGATTTACCTTTCTATTACTGTTTCTTGTATTTTGTTATGATTATACAGAATGTTGAACCATCCTCACATCCCTGGTATAAATTCCACTTGATCATAATGAATGATTTCTAGGACAATTGTGGTCTGATAGGATTTAATTTTAAAAATTTGAATCAATGTTCATTAATGACATGGCCTATAATCTTTCTGTAATTTATCCTTCTCAGATTTAGGTAGTGGACTGTATTTGTATCATAAAAGGACTCTGGTAGGGTGTTTCCTTAATTTTTAAAACAATAATTAATGATGTATGGGTACAAACCTTTTGACAGAATTGTCCTATGAATTCTTCAGATCCAGGAGATTTTCGGGGTAAAAGGGGACTGTAAATGGTGGGCTAATTCATTTACAATTGGATCTATTTCCTTTTTTGAGACAACGTCGTTTAAAATCTCTACCTGGTCTTTCAAGAGTTTGAATATTTTCTATTTTTGATGATATTTTCAATGCCCAAAGGGCTATAAAACTGTGCATACCCTGATTCAGCAGTGCCACTACTGGGTCTGTAGCCTAAGAAAATCATAAAAAGAGGGGAAAGGACCCACATGTGCAAAAATGTTTCTAGCAGCTCTTTTTGTGTTGGGAAAGAATTGGAAAATGAGTAGAAGCCAACCAACAAGGAAATGGCTAAATAAGTTATGGTATATGAAAGTAATAGAATATTATTGTTATGGAATAATAAAATGATGCTATAGAACTAATAAAAATGATGAACAAGCTGATTTGGAAAGGCCTGGAAATATTTACATGAAGTGATTTACACGAAGTGATGCTGAGTGAAACAAAGAGAACCAGGAATACATTGTACATAGTAACAGTAACATTGTGCTATGATCAACTATGAAAGACTTGATTCTTCTTTGCGGTTCAGTGATCCAAGGCAATTCCAACAAATTTTGGATAGAAAATGCCATCTGCAGACAGAGAGGGAACTGTGGAGACTGACTGTAAATCAACACATGCTATGTTCACTTTTTCCTCCTCTTTCTTTTAATTTTTTTTCTCTTGTGGTTTTTCTCTGTTGTTTTAATTTTTCTCTCCCAACATGATTCATAAAGAAATGTGTATTTTGGGGCAGCTAGGTGGCACAGTGAATAGAGCACCAGCCCTGAAGTCAGGAGGACCTGAGTTCAAATCCGGTCTCAGACATTTAACATTCCCTAGCTGTGTGACCCTGGGCAAGTCACTTAAACCCAATTGCCTCAGCAAAAAGCAAAAAAAAAAAAAAAAGAAAAAAAAGAAATGTGTATTTAAAAAAATGGATATGTATAAAAAGACAGAATGTACTGGAAAAAAAATACTTTTTATTTCTTTTGCTTTCAGTTTGGTTGCATGTAACTGCATAATATGTTCTGGTAATTTTAATTTCTAATGGTTTTGCTATGATTTTATTTTGCTCATTTGCTATTTTATTGATTTAATTTTGTTTCTTTTTAATCAAATTAAGTAAGGGTTTATCAATTTTAATAATCTATTCAATGAACCAGCTTTTAGTCTTATTTATCATCACTATGGAGCTGTTTCCTATTTATCTATTTCCTCTATTATTTTTATTGTCTCCAAATATTTTTATTCTTGTTTATTTGATTATCTAATTTTTAATGTTTATTCAGTTCATTAATTTTCTTTTTTCTATTATGCTTTTTAAAAATTTCATTATTAAGTATCCACTTGGATCTGTATATTTTGTTTGTGACTCCTGTACCAATTTCTATTCTTATTCCATTATGATCTATAAAGAACGTATTGACTATTTTTGCCTTTTTATATTTCCTTACAATATCTCTGTGCCAAAATGCAGGATCAATTTAAGTGAAAAAAAATTCCATGCAGTGTAGAGAAATACACACACACACACACACATTCTTTTACTGTCCCATTTAGAAGACACCATAAAGTCTAAAGTCTAGTTTCTCTATAAATTTGTTCAGTTCAATATTTTCCCTTTTGTTTACCTTTTAGTTAAATATCCAAAACTGATGGAAAGATAATGAAATCTTCTGCCAATTGTGTTACTGCCTATGTGTTCGTGAAACTCAGATAAAGTTATATTTATGAATTCAGATGGTGAGGAATTTGACTGTCAAAGCTAGAGCAAATCTCTGCAATCTGAAGCTTAGGCCTCTAAGGAACTGGAAAGATGAACGGGAAAAAGGAGTATAGAGGTGTGTTTTAATGTAAGCCTGTATTGTGTTTTTGAACCTCCTAGTGTGGTCTAACCATCGGTAGTGTGATGAATAATGGTGCCGAGTGAACTCAGGATCTATGATCCTCAGTTCCTGGATTATAAATTTGCTTTTGTTTCTTTAAACTTTTTTTGAATTTTGGGTTTCCTAAACTATGGAAACAACCAAATTTGCATAATTTGGTACACAATTTTTGTGTTGAAGACGTTTGAGAGTTCATGCAGATTGGAGACAATGTCTACTCTACCATGTTGCTGCTCACAGGAACATCTATTTCCAATTAGCTAAGCAATTATGTTGCTTTTTGTATCTTTTTGTCTAAAATTTCAGTGGTTTCTGGGGCAGCTAGGTGGCGCAGTGGTTAGAGCACCAGCCCTGAAGTCAGGAAGACCTGAGTTCAAATTTGATCTCAGACACTTCCTAGCTGTGTGACCCTGGGCAAGTCACTTAACCCCAATTGCCTCAGCAAAAAGCAAAAAAAATTAAATAAATAAAAATAAAATTTCAGTGGTTTCAATGGCTAATATTTATATATCTCCTCATTTCATCCTCACAACAATCTTGAGATGTTAAATGCTATTATTATCCTTATTTTACAATGAGGAAAGTGATGTTCAAAGTAGTTAAATGACTTTCCTGGAGTCACACAACTAGAAAGGATCTGCCACATTTGAATTCAGGCTCTGAGCTCTATCTACTATGCCACTTAGCTGCCATATAAATAAGCTATTAGACTAGCAAGAGTCTTAGGTTACAGATAAAACACTTCAATTCCCCCTGTATATGTCACAACATGCCACACCACTATTTTCTATGCTTCACTCCTTGAACCATATATAATTCTTCTATATCCAATTAGTAACATTAAATGAAAAGCATGACTATCATATGATTTAGAGAAAAAACAAATTGGAACTTTCAGAAGGTTTGGGTTCGAATCTGTTTTCCTATTTATGACTTGTATGGCATTTGAGGTTTTTATTTGTAAAATGTGGGAGTTATGGTAATACCCTCTGGGTGTTTTCCAACTCTTTATCTATACTCTTGTGTTGTTTTATTTCTCAAGTTTTCCTCTGAAACAGAATTTTAATTACCTAATGCTAATTTTCTTCAATCAGAACAACAGAATTTCTGACAATTTCAAGTTAAATTTTTTCTCTCTCAGATTGCAATTGCATATTTTAGATCTAAAATAATCATCCTGGATTTTAATTTTTTAAAATAACTTATTTTCTGTCTTTCATATATATATAATATATATATGTATATATATATATTTTTGCTGAGGCATTTGGTGTTAAGTGACTTGCTCAGGGTCACACAGTTAGGCAGCGTTAAGTGTCTGAGGCCACATTTGAACTCAGGTCCTCCTGACTCTATCCACTGCACCGAGTAGCTGCCCCAAATAATAGCTTATTTTCAAAATATATGCAAAGATAGTTGTCAACATTCACCCTTGTGTTTCAAATTTTTTCTTCCTCTCTTTACTCATCTCCTCCCCTAAACAGAAGTAATCCAATATTTTAAACATGTGTAATTCTTCTATATATATATTTCAGCAATTATCATGCTGCACAAGAAAAACTTTATTTTAATTGCATAACAATTCATCATAATTACTGACCCTGGGCTTTTCAAAATTAGATTGGGCCATGGATCTCCAGGACATCAAAAGCATACACAGAAGATATAGAAATACCAAAATGTGTGCGTGCATATGTGTGTGTGTATATATGCGCCTGTGCAACAACTCAAAGGTGAAAAAGTATGACAAGACAGAGAGGGAATTAAATTAATACAACAAATATTCATTAAGTACTTGCTCTATGCAAAGCATTCAATTTACTGTCTTATTTGCCTGGGACATGGAGGATCAAAGAGCCAACTGGTATCAGAGATGGGACTAGAAGCCAAATTTTCCTGATTCCAAGGCTGGATTTCTATCCAATACATCTCTCATGCCCAGTTTACAGATAAGTAAATTGCTAAATGATTTGTTCAAAGTCACTCAAGTTAACTAAGCAATGGATCTGAAGTAAAATCAAATCTTACTACAAAAGCTCTTGTTCTTCCCCTCAATATTCTTTCCATTTCTTTCTTTCTTTTTTTGAATCAATGGAATTGGGGCAGCCAGGTGGTGCAGTGAATAGAGCACCAGCCCTGAAGTCAGGAGTATCTCAGTTCAAATCTGGTCTCAGACACTTAACATTCCCTAGCTGTATGACCCTAGGCAAGTCACTTAACCCCAATTGCCTCAGCAAAAAAGCAAAACAAAAACAAAAACAAAACAAAAAACAAACAAACAAAAAAAAACAATGGAATTTTTTCTTAGACAAGCTATGGTAACCACAACACTGACAGATGAATTTTTTTTTTTTCCTATTTCTGATCATTAAATATCTCTGGACAGATATCTATCTGAACCTAAATTCTGTCACCAAGAGAAAGATATTCATATAGATATTCATTCCTAGTATCCCATAATCATTCTCTTAAATTCAAAATTATAACACATGAAAGGCAGCAGAAAGAATACTGATCTTAAAATAAAAAAAACAAAAAACTAGGTTCAAGTCCCAGGACAAATATAAGTCTGTGATTAGAGCAATGCATTAATATTGAGTCATTAATAGTGACATAATTTAAGCAGCAACAATAAAAATGCATTTCTATGGAACTTTGGAAATTAAAAGGCATTTTCAATTAATACTTAATAAATACTAAAAGAAAGTACACACCAAGAATGAGCAGACAGACAAAATTACAATTACTCCATCCTTCAGTGTCTAGGTAGTATATCTGAATAGCATCCCCATCAGAGTCTTCTTTTAGAATTAAAATCTGCCCATTGATGGGGCAGCTAGATGGTGCAGTGGATAGAGCACCAGCCCTGAAGTAAGGAAGACCTGAGTTCAAATCTGGTCTCAGACACTTAACATTCCCTAGCTGTGTGACCCTGGGCAACTCACTTAACCTCAATTGCCTCAGCAAAAAAAAAAAGAAAAAAAAGAAAAATCTGCCCATTCTCTAAAATTTTCTTTGTAGGTCCCATTTCTCAGCTTTTAATTTATTTCTTCTTAATGATATCAACAATTTTTTCAAGGCTCGATTAAACTAGAAAACTGTCATTCTGATATGTGATTTGAATATACTAAGTACAATGGAAGGGTTATTTCAATTCATAATTTGTCATGGTGCCATATATTTATACTAAGATCACTGAAGCAGGACATATTAATTGTGAACTCCTTTGATTCCACACACACATTTTTATCATATGTATGTGGAAATTGTTAGTAAAAAATAAAATAAATCATTTGACTTTTCTTTATTACTTCTTTATTCCAGTTTCTAGTTGGAAGTAAGATTCTGCAAATAATAATGCCAATCATCTAAAGTAACATATACTTTTGATTTTACATTTATAATTAAGTTATTATGCATTATGTAATTAAATTAAATAATGAAGTAGCCTGAAATACAGTGCATCAGTCCTATGCCAACCTTGTACCTTCAACTTTAGGACATATTTTAAAAATGAAATCCCTTTAAACAGAAAAAAAATATGTAGGCATAAGTCTAAAACACAAACCATAACAAAATCTGACAGTAACATAGCTCCTTCAAAGTCTATAAAAGCCATATAGGAGTTAAAAAAGGTGACCTATATTCTGACAAATATGGCAAATTATATAGGTCAACCAACTGTAGGTAAATAATTTCTTTTCCTTACTTACAATCTCCAAATAAATAAGCATACTTAAAAAAAATTTTTTTTTAATCTTCCTTAAGAATTCTGACAGGTTTTACCTCAAGAATAAATGCTATCAAAATGAAAGGAAGCATATGTTCAAAAGTATGACTATTTTTTTTTCTTGCTTTTTTTGGGAGCAACCACAAAAGCCAGTTTTTTTATTTTTCATTTTGACAAAGTTAAGAATTTCAAATTACAATTCTTGGCTTAAATAACAGCTAAATAATCACTAATACATTATAATTTATTTTCAAGAACTAAGATCCTTCAAAATAATAAAATAAGTAGACATGTATATCTGGTGTGCAGCCAAATACAGATACAGATCTATTTATGTATGTGCTAGTGAATATATTAAAAAGATTGCTTTCAAAAGATTGCTTTCAACAGACTACAATACAGGCTAAAAATCCAAATTATTGAAATTATTTGTAGTTCACTATCAAAACTAGGGAATAACATTTTATCAAAACCTCCCATGAACATGAAAGATTAAAAAAAATTTTCTTTCAAAAACAAGTATTTTTAAAAAACTACACTTATTACCTGCCTCCTCCTAAAAAGAGGAGTCCAAGAGCCATATGATGAGCCAAATGGAAACCATAGTTCATTTCTCCACCAGTTTTCTTGTGCATGAAGCGACAAAGCTGGAGAACCTTCAAATTTCCAGAGCCAGCCATTACCATGGCAAGAGAGAGAAGCACGACACTTAGGCAAGTTTCCAGATTATAATGGCCTGTCTTGAGGTACAATAAGTGAAGTCACAATATTAAAATTATTATTGCTATATTTCTTTGTAATTACATCTAAATTGTCCAGCATTAGAGAATTACAAATTTATGTAAGTTCTGTATACATCAACATTGGATGAGTTTGTATAGAGCAAATCAGACATGAGGCAATTTCTTATTTAATCTCTTTTATGTAACAATCTGCCACCTACCCCACTTAGGAGAGAAGCAGCATTAACAGAAAAAAGAGAAATAAGTAACTCCATTCTAAATTGCAATACTTAAGTTATAATCAATAATGTGGCAATAAAATATCACTGAATTTTTCCTTAACCTCTATGAATGTGCATTATTAAGAGTTTCATTATATTTCTAAAGGAATAAGAAACAAACTTACCACTGAAGCTGTGGGTGCAGACAAACACTTCATAAAATCTTTTGCAAACTTATACTATAAAAAAGGAGAAGAGGAAATTTTCAAAATTAAAAATGACATTTTAAAGGTTATTTAGGAATAGAGTAAAGAGAAAAATGTCTTACCAAACAATTAAAAGCTGCTAAATTTTCTGAACCAGCAAATCGAAAACCCAGAGACAAACAAGCTCCAGCAATTATATAGACATGTGCTTGCCTAAAAATAGAAGATAAAAACTTAAAATTTTGTAATTATACTTTTAAAGTATACTTGGAGCATAAGAGACTAAGTAGAAATGAAAATTGAACCTGCAGAACAAATGAGAGAACATAAAGGCAGAAGAAAAGAGGGCCAAGGACAAAGCCTTAGGGAACATGCATGACACTTATCTTCAGTCATGAATGTATTTAATAATGTTATTTAATAATGTTTGAAGGAAAAGAAAGCGAACTGTATTATCTCTCATTTTTACATACTACTTTTATTTTACATTTTTATATACATATTATTTTAAAGAATATGTATCATTTATCTTTTGGACATGGCCCATGCAGAAACTTGTTTTGCTTTACCATACAAGGGTTTTATTTTTTTCTTTTATCAATGGAGAAGATGGGGAGTGACACACAAAGTGAGAGGGAGAGAAAGTGCATTTTCATCTACTAAAAAATATAAAATTAAATTTATAAAATAAAGAGTATGTATTCAATAGTAATTGGCTTCTTCAACTTTTTTCATATTACAGTACTTACGCCAGGGTTTCCAAGTTCAGATCCTCTGAGGATGGTATTTCAGTTTCATTAAGAGAAATACTATTTTCTCTTATGATCTGTAAAGTATAAAGTAATCATCCTTAGATATATGTAACTGGTTTTCAACTTGCACATTTAAGTGAAAAAAAAAAGAATAATAAATGACAAGCCATGTATATATTTACATATATTAAATATTTTCTTAATTTAGAGCTCGAAGTGACCTTTTTCTTAGAAAAAGATCATGATTGGGGACGGAATTAGAGGTTAGGAAGAGAGAAAAGACAAGCTAATTCTCACTGAAAAAGAATAAACAATGTAGTTCAAAGTCCAATCTCCTTAAGAGAAAGTTGTTTTTCAGCGAGTTTTCAGCTCTTTTCCAGATAATTTTTCCTTGAATTTATCAAACATTGGATTACTGAATTCTATTACTTATGATGTTTTCCTTCTCTTAAGAGCGGTTAGGTAGTACACTGGACAGACTGTTGGTCAGGGAATCAAAAAGATCTAAGTTCATTCATATCTTCCCTCAGATAATTATTAGCTGTGTGACCCATGGAGCAAGTTGATTAACATTACTCTCTCAATTTCAATTTCCCCATCTGTAAAATGGGAATAATAGCACTTATTTCAAAGAGTTGTTCTCAAGATCAAATGAAGTAACATATATACAGTACTTTGCAAATCCTAAAATGCTCCGTTCACATTAGCTACTATTATTACTATTCTTTATCTACTCTATTTCGATAGTCTACCAATAACATAGTTTAGATGACTATCGCTCTATAACTTAATTTGAAATCTGGATGTAGTAAAAGTCTCTTTTCACTCTTTTTTCATTGTTTCTCCTAAAATTTTAGACCTTTTGTTCCTCAAAATGAATTCCATTACTACTTTTTTATCTATATAAAATACCCCTTTGGTAATGGAATTGACATAGCACTAAATCAGCATATTGACTTAGGATATATTTTTGTTAACAAGAGGATGATCCAATAAAGGAATTTTCCAAACTCATTAACATATATTTAGCATATTGATTTACTGTCTGTACAATGCAGTGTTTCTGTCTTTCTTATGATTCTGATTTCTGCTTTGTCTGTTAGAATGATGACAATGCCTACTTTGGGAATTATTTGATCCATAGTCAACTGTACTTCACCTCCCCATCTCTCATTATTGCTTTACTATCTTATTTAAGGATTTGATTGGGATTCATTTCCCATTCTTGGCCCTTTATCTTTCCCCTTCACCATTCAAAGTTCAAGTTCTTGAGAGCACCGTAAAGTGCTTAATAAAGTGCCTGGCACATAGTATACACACACCATGTAAATATCATTATCACCATCATCATCATATTATTATTATCTCCCACAAAAGACAGTAATTTCCTTCTAGGTCAGGAGCTTTAGCTCATGGAGTAATAATTCAACTCCTAGATCTCTTTTTATCCTCATTCTTTAAGTTTACAAATTAATCCGTATCTCCTTGTATCCTTTTTGCACCTCAACGATACCTTCATTCTTTTACTCCACAGAACAATGTGGTTTTTTTTTAAACAATTTATAAAGAACTGATTTTATTATTACTTAGTTTTTTCTAAAATAGAAATAGGAATGTCTACATTACATCACAGGACTACTGTGCAGAAAGTACTTTGTAAGCTAAAACAATTATGGTTTTTATAATTGTGAGCAATAGTTATCATTGCCAAAAATTTGACAAAATCTAGCAAATATACTTACTTGTGGAACATTACTATCAACCCACTTGGAATTTGGTAAAATGTCATCCCATAAAATCAAGCATCGAGCAAGGGTCTTAAAGAAAAGGATCAGAAAAAGTTCAAAGTTAATAAAATATATGAAATTTTGAAATAATAATAATTATAATTAAAAAAACTTTCTGGTATTCTCTAATAATCCTGTGATAAACTCTAGATAATCAAAAGTTTCTATATAAAACTTATTTTAAAAAACTATTTGGCTGCCTCTTAGCTATTTGGCAATAAATATTTATATAATCACACAATAAAAGCACTTAATAGATGAACAGCATGTTAGTGACATATGTTTTAGGAAAATAGGGATACGTTTTAGTGCCACCCAGAGGGATAAATTGTCAGGAAGCACATTGCCATTATAATCCCTCCCTTTATGTGGTGAGAGAAATAAAGAATTTATAAAACCTTCAATCTAACCTCAATTTTACTTTTTTTTTTTTTCCCTGAGGCAATTGGTATTAAGTGACTTGCCCAGGGTCACATATCTAGGAAGTGTTAAGTATCTGGGACCACATTTGAACTTAGGTCCTTCTGACGTCAGGGCTAGTGCTCTATCCACTGCGCCACCTAGCTGCCCCTCTCAATTCTACATTTAAGGAAAGTTTTAGAGATGAAGTAATTTGCCCAGGCTTACAGTGAGTAAACAAGAAAGATGAGATTTTCTTAAGATTCTTCTGACACAGTCTATTATTCTTTCTACTACATATGCCTCCTTGGGAAAAGGTGGGGATAAAGGATAAAAAAGGATATCCAATACCCTTGATTATAAAAATGAAAGACTCAAAACAGATTTTCCCAGGACTAGATGGGGATACTACCTCATATATCAATTCCCTTTTCAGACATTCTTCAAGATAACTTAGGAAAATTTTAATTACTCTCACAATCTCACTCCCCCAACTCATTTCCCATTTAAGCATAGAAACTGTTCTAAAATAGCAGACTTCATCAAAATTGTCTAGAAATTATTTCTTAAATTCAGGATTAGTTTTTTAAATAACATTTTTAAACAGAAATAAACTTGTTTAAGTAGAACGGCAATATTTTAAATCCCTCTTTACTACTTAAGCAGTTTTATAATGTTCATTAGAAATGTCTTTTGGAAGAATACACAAGTTGAAAATTGAAATAATAGTCATTGTCTCTATCACATTAGGATTTAGAGGGACATAGTCCATACCCTAAGCAGAAGAAATTCCGGTTTCACAAAATCCAACAAATACATTGTATCAGGAGCTCGGAGCCAGTCAGCAATAGATCTGTTTAAGTAGAATAATATAATTAAGACAACTGATGGAATCAAATTATGTCTCTAAAAGAAGGAACACAAGCAAAAATATCCCATCAGAAAATATCCTTATACTCAACTATTTTTGTTAATTATGCTCAGATATTAATTTTTTCATTCTATCCTCCAACAGAATGAAAGGCCCTTGAAGGAAATGCTTCATTTTTGTCTTTGCAACTCCAGTTCCTCATATAGTGCTCAACACCCAGTTTTTACTAATGCTTGTTGATTAATTATTATTGAGAACATTGGAAAAAACCTCTTAATCAATCTTCTCATAGTGTCTATTTAAACTTACAACAACCTAACAAAATTGACTAAATTCACAGTAAAGACATTTTAGATAATTTACCCAGCTAAGTTAAAATTTTCCACAGTAAAGAAAACTCTTGCTCTGTTGAAATTATCTGCAATGCAAAGCAAGTAATGAAGGCTTTCTGGACATCTATTGTTTGTAATGCAGAATAGTAGCCATTGAAAGCAATATAAAATTGAAGATTCATTCCCTGATATAGAGGAACTTATGATCCAGTAGGATAGGTAGCATATGTATCTCAGATACAAGTAACAAGAGGCCATAGAAGGAAGGCTTTTCATTCATGAGGGGATCAGCACAAGTTTTATGGGGAAGATAACATATGAACTTGGATGATGGGTTTGGAGACAGGAAAGAGGGTCCTCTAGATAGAAGAACAATATAAGCAACTTAATAATAAGTTTTGGGTGTTTTTTTTCTGTTAAGTTAAAAAAGATTTCAAATATTTTTATATATAATGAAGATTTGGACTTATTTTAAAATAAATGACCTAACTGTTGTTTTGCTAATATTAAATATGTAAGCATAGAAATTTCAAAAACTTTAGAATTTGGAAATTTTTGAGAATTGGATGTCAGATTTTTTTTTTAACATTCAGAACTGAAATCTACATAAATGATACTGTATATAGGGGTTGATAAATAGGGATTTACCCAGAGTATAAGAATTTAAAGAGCTTTCTGCTTTATGACTGTAGAAATAAAAGACTTTTTTTCCCACTTTTTGCTCAGGAAATTTTTTCACAAGGCAAATTTATAAACAACGATACCTGTTATTAGTTTTTAAGTAGATCATTGCCAAAGCTAAAGTTGCACCAGGACAAGTCACATCTACGTTGATTGTGTCACCTTCCTATCAAAAGATAAATTTTGAAGTCAATTCCAATTCACATACATGACTTCTGAATTTATTTTCTGCTAAAAAAATTATTCTGAATTCTGATTGGAATTATCTAGTTAATATATTCCCCAATTTATTCATGTATCACTCAAAAAATATTTATTTTCAATGGCTTCCCCAATAACATGAAAACTTAAGAACTAGTATTTATTTGCATTACTTTATAGACTTACTTTAATTTGATAACTTGGAGATTTATGTTTTTCTCTATGCATTCCTGCTTGGAAGCGCCTGTGACCGCCAACCATATACTGATAAAGTTGCTCAGGTACATTGAGATCAGACATGCCTATCAGGTTGCTACCATGCTTAAAATAAAGGAAAAAAGAACTATTTTAAAACAAATCTCATGGATTAAAAAAACATAACTACTAATTAAAGAAATGAACTAAAAATAAACCACAATCTGTGTTCAAACACTTCAGAAAACAAACAAAATTTCAGTTCATCTCTCTATATTGAAAAGAAAAGAACCTCAGTCATCTTTTAATCTAATGCTTCCCGAGTACATAAATACCCTCTATAATGGGGGATTATTCATTTTTTGATCATAGTCCCTGCAGGTAATCTAATGAAACTTAAGGATCCCTTTTTAGAGTAATGATTTTAAATGCAGAAAATACGTAATAGTTTAAGGCTTGCAAAAATTTTTACAAATTATTTTAAAAAAATAAGTTCACAGGTTCCAGATTATGAATCTTGCTTATGGCATTTCTAATAAGCGATAATCTAATCTCTTCATGAATCCCTCCAGTTAGGGGAAGGATTTGCTGCAGCCCATTACATTTTTAGTCTTTTTAATCTCCTTTACTGGTTCTACATTCATGTTATACCTACTACTATGAGTGTCCCCCAGGTCTTTGTCCTGGGCTCTCTTCTGGTTCTTGCTGTATACTATCTTATTTGGTGATTTCATCAATTCCCATGGGCTCATTTTCTTTGCAGATGATGCCCTGGTTTATATCTCCAGTTCTAGTCTCTCTCCTGAGCTCCAGAACTCTATCAGCTATAAAAGTTTTTAAATGTAAAAAAAAATCTAGTCAAATATAATCTCTGACTAAAACTGAGTCCATTTCTATAGCATGAAAGGATTCATATCATTATTTTATAAATATGTGTATAATATTTATATTTTAAATGTACACATACATCCATTTTTATGAGTGTATATACATATCTAAGTATAGAAATACACATGTATAGGCACACAATTGTATGTATATATACATATGTAAACATCTGTTGTTTAGTCTTGTTTGACTCTGTGACTCTTTGTATCATAGTACACCAATACTGTCCATGCCATGTATTTTCTTGGCAAAGACACTGGAGTGGCAAAGCCATTTCCTTCTCCAGTGAATTAAAGCAAAGTGAGTTGCCCAAGGTTATACAATCAGTTAAGTGTTTGAGGCTGTATCTGAACTCAGGTCTTCCTGACTACACTGAGTCACACAGTTGCCTCTACATGGATATACACTTAAACATACACATGTATGTATGTATGTATGTATGTATAAGTCAAATAAGCAAGAGAAGACTATTGTGTACCTGTGGCAAAAACCCACCAGATACTTTTAGATATTTCAGGCTCTTTGCCCCCATAGTGATAAGTGAAAAACATCAGTTTGTAGTCTAACTATTGATGCATTTAAGTTCTAGTTTGGGCATTCTGCTTTAGATGCCTTGAGCCTTTATCATTCAACTCCCTTTTACTGTTCTCTTGTTCCACAGATAAAAAGCAGAAAAGATTCTTTAAGTAAGATATTTACTCCCTAGATATTTTCCCATTAAAAACCTGGTACTTTTTTAAAATCCACAAATGAAGGAAGAATTAAGTTGTTGGAGTAATATAGAATGAGCTTCAAAGAAAGATAGCACCAACTGTTTTAACACAAATTTCAGAGCTAAAGTTTGAGAAATAAGAAAGAATAGAATGCTTACCCCCAAGCAAACCATGCCCAGGGCCAAACCAGCTGCTAAAGAATATGATTCCCTGTCAGTGCAATATTCCATTTCTGGACCTGGGGGACGTCCTTTAAAAAATAAGAAACAAGTTTCAAACAGCCCTTCTAACATCTTAACATTGTAAATAATTTTAAGACATTAAATTTTTAATTATAAAAGAAATTAATATTGCTGATGACTAATGTATGACTAGTCAAAAAATTATTTGTAGATTAAGTGACAAATGAAGCTTACCATGGCCAAATTACTAGGCAATGAAAACTCTAAGTGATCCTTTTAATTTACAAATTCTGGCCACTCGGTAAACTCTGTTGCATGGAACCATGGAGTTTGAGAGGTGGAAAAGTGAATGGAAAAAATTCAGTTATGAAAGATGCATTAGCTTTAAAATTATCTTTAATGTTTTTGTCTTCCCTATATTATGCTTATTTAAACTAAGTTTTTAAAATTACCATCATATAGCTTTATATTTTAACCATTCTATCTAATGACATAGAATAGATACTACTTGTAGGAAAAGATTATTTGCAGCCAGAGGAAGAATAACAAACAATTCTATGATGGTAAAAATATTAATTATTAAAATAAAAACAAAACATTTTCAATTTTCTCAAGGAAAAAATCCTGGCATTTTACTCATCCAGTGGAAATGTCACACAGACTTTTAAATTTTAAAATTAAGAAAACACAAACCAAAATAAACTGATGAACACAGCATTTCAAAAGTATCAATCAATATCAGCAAGTATTAGTTAAGTATCCACTATGTGCTGGCACTGTAAATACAAATAAAAATATAATATAATTCCTACTTGTATGAACTTACATTCAAGTTCATATAAAAACATGTACAACAAAGCCAATAAATACAAAAATTTACAAACTAGTTAAATAGAAGGTAGATTGGAAGGGAGGCACTAGCTATTAAGAACAGGAAGAATGAGGAATCAGGAGAGGCTTCATGAAGAAAGATAGTAACTGTAGCATCTTAAAGGATGAGAAGGAATATCAAGTAAAGGAAAGGAGGAAGTGTTATTGCAATAATCTAGGCAAAAGTGATCAGGGTCTAAACTAAGGTGGTAGTTATATGTGGGGAGAGACAGGATACAAGAAATGTTGTGAAGGGAGAAAGAAAGATTTGGCAACTGATTTAGATATGTAAAATGAAAAAAAGGGGAGGATGAGATCAAGGTTACAGGCCCTGAGTGACTAGAAGGACTGGTGTTCTCAAAAGCAACAAGAAAGTTAATAAGGAAAGGTTTTGGGTAAAAAATAATGAGTTCAGTTTTAGATATGTTGAGTTTAAAATGCTTCTGAAACATACAATTTGAAATGTCTAAAAATGCTCTGAATCACGATTGGTTAGAAAAATGCAAATAAAAATAATTCTGAGGTTCAACCTTATACCTCTGAGATTGGCTAAAATGACAGGCAAAAGAAAAAGTCATCAGTTTGACAGGGTTTTTTCAGATTATGCACATACAATCATTTTAAGCATATTTCCACATTAGTCATGTTGTGAAAGAAACATGTTAACAAAAGAGAAAAGTGACAAGAAAAACAAAAAAAGATGAAAATATATGCTTCAATCCTTATTCATTCTCCATAGTTCTCCCTTTGTATGATGGCATTTTCCATTCCAAGTCTATTGGAAGTGTCTTGGATCACTGGATTGCTGATGAGAGCTAAGTCTATCATAGTTGTTCATCTTACAATCTTGCTCTTAGTGTGAACAATGTTCTCCTAGTTCTGCTCACTTCATTAAACATCAGTTTATGTAAGACTTTCCAAGTTTTTCTGAAATCAACCTGCTCATCATTTCTTATAGAATAGTAATAATGGAATTATTACATTCCCATACCATAAATTATTCAACCATTCCCTAATTGATGGGCATCTACTCAATTTTCAATTCCTTTTATGATTTCTTTGGGATATAGGCCTAGTAGGGACACTTAAGCCATCAGTTAATCAAGAAACATTTACTAAGCCCCTGTCAGGTACTAGGATAAGATAAGAAAAGCAAATGATAGTCCCTACCCTCAAGAGTTCATAAAATAATAGGGGAGACAACATGCAAACAACCATGTACAAACAAGCTATATCTGATAAATATCAACACTTACTGGAAGGCATTAGACTTAAAAAGGACTGAGAAAGACTTCCTGAAGGTGATATTTTAGCCAGGACTTAAGTCAGTGAATCTAGGAGACAGAGATGAGGAAGGAGAATATTCTATGCATACAGGACATCTAGTGAAAATGCCTGGAATAGATAGATGGATTATGTTGCTCAAAGAAAAGAAAGGAGGCCAATTAGTAGATAGAAGAGATGTGAAGAAAAAAGAAAAAGGAAAGAGATCAGGATGCAGAGTATAAGAGGAGTAGAAAGTGATTAAGTACTTTTAATAAAATCATACATTTTTGCTGCATTATTTCAAAGTGATCTTTAAAGTATAACAATTGATGCTACCTATGATATATTTACTTCTTTATAACCCATATTAAAATGGATACTACAGGTTAACATATATAAATAAATTAGGTCAAACTTTTTCATATTGGAAGAAAAGGAGAAAGGAAGTATGATTTCTATAGTGTTGTGCTCTTCAGAAGAGGAAATTCATCTTTATGATATAGTTAAGCTACAGCTCTGGGATTTAGTCTTAGAGATTTGCCTAGGGCACTGAGGGATTAAATGACTTGCTATCACATTCCTTCTGCTACTTTAGCAATGGTAAGTGCCTAGATATGGACAACAGTGATATACTTTAAGAGCAGGGACTGTCCTTTACCTTTTCTTGCATCTTCAGCACTTAGGACAATGGCTGGCATAGAACTAAATGCTTGGTGACTACTTTCGGTATTAGAAAAAAAGTTCTAAAACTGTTTCATCCTCAACAGAACATATTATCTTATTTTTTTTTAAACCTTACCATTATTTTAATATTGATAGATACAACTTGTAGAAATATTCTACTAAAGACCAGGTAAGATCTCACCAATTTCAGCCAGCAGAACTTCTGCAGTATGCCTATGAGCTGTTCCTTGATAGACAAGGCCTATGCCTATCACTGCAGCCACCTGAACATTGTGAGGGACATCAAGTTCTGTTGAAGTTGGAGGTAAGAGAGCAGGTATATGGATGCTGAGAAGTCGAGTAATTGACATATCCATTGTGCCCAACTTAGCAGCAGAAACACCAAGTAGCAGTCCAATGCTGGTCATCTCATGGCCCTAAAACAGTGAATTGAATAAAAATAAAAAAACCTATGAGGGAGAAAATAACCTTTAATTCTCAACTTTTATATTCACAATAAACTCTAGGAGTCAAACAATATAGCAGTCTTTTTTTTTTTTTTTTTTGCTTTTTGTTGAGGCAATTGGGGTTAAGTGACTTGCACAGGGTCACACAGCTAGGGAATGTAAAGAAAGTGTCTGAGACCAGATTTTAACTCAGGTCCTCCTGTCTGAGACCAGATTTGAACTCAGGTCCTCCTGACTTCAGGGCTGGTGCTCTATCTACTGCGCCACCTAGCTGCCTCAACATAGCAGTCTTAAAAAACATCCAGCTTGATAAAACTCTAGCCAGAAAATATAAGTGGATGCTAAAGTTTCTCTCTTTTGAATTCAGATTCTCACCTTGGTCAGATAGTCATGTATATTAAGTGTAGCTAGCTTTGTAAGATGCCCATTCAAGCCTAAAGCCATAAGAAAGCCTGCATATTCGTTGGCCAATTCCGCATTCTTTGGTTTGTTGTAGACTATCCATGCTGAGTCAATTTGGGAAGCAGGAGCTATTTTTAACCCAGCAGCAACACCATTGTGAAAACTAGCCCAACATGCCATGTTGGGAGGCACATCAATATTTCCACTGTTAAGGTCCACAGTTGTATTCCTAGGAGGAGCCCGTCCTATTCAGCAAAAGAAAATTTAATATTAAAATGTTAAATAAAAAAATACTTAACACAAACCAAATAGCTAAGTTTAGCTCCATAGTAACACAGACTTCTTTGTGTTTTATATTATTAACCCCTTAATTCCTAAATTCTTGTTAAGACTCTAAACCTTCAAAAATTAAATTAAAAAATTAATTGACTTGTCTTTAAAATCAGGGGGCAAAGAGAGAGTTATATTAAACAATTTTCCTTTGTTAAAACACACTAAATAATATGACTGGTGTCAAGTTCTTGCATGTGAATCTGGTCATAAATACTCTTTCAGAAATCTGACCCTTAAAATAGCCTGCCAAACAGTAAGGCACTTCAGTACTAGAGTTAAGATCTACATCATAGCCAAGAAAATAGTTTACATTACTATATATGAATAATGAAATTAGTATCAATTCAACGCATGCTGTTAACAATTTTCCCTGCGGACAATAACTACAGTATCATGTACAGGTATTAAAGGAGAAATGGCATTCTGAATAAGGAAAAGCTCTCTGCAAATCAACTACATATGGAAGAACAGGTTTTTTTTTTCAGCTTAGTGAATATGTGTGTCACTATAAATACTTTAAATTACTTTTAGACATTAGTAGAAAGGTGTTTGCTAAGTTTTTCTTGAAATTAGACCATTTACTGAATGTTAAAAGAGTAATTACTATGCTTAATTTTATACAGTCCTTCACTAATACCTTAAATGGTAATCATTAGTTCTCAAATGCTATGATAATGAAGCACAAACTCTACCAGAACCCTTTAGCTAAAGAGGTTTTTAAAGACAGCACTAGTGGTGATTTGTTTGTCACCAGAGAATGAATGCTTAATTTCTATTTTTTTCCTTTAGGTTCTATTTTATGCTTCCACTACTAATAGTCTAATATCTCTCCAGAGCATGAATAAATGGTATTAGTTCAGGCTAAAATAAAGATAGTTAACAAAACACAGTGTAAAGTATCACATAAAAGTGATCAAGTTCAAAGGAAGCCTGAAAACAAATTTTATAATCAAGTTTAAAAATTAACATTTCAAAAAAAACTATCACTATAGTCTGAGCAGGCAATAGAAAAGCAGTAAAATTAGTTAAACTCATATGATATATATAATAAAATAACTATCAAATATTGTATTGATCTAATTAAACAATAAAGTACAGTGCTAAGTCTCAATTTTCCTAATTAAGACTGAGAAGCTAAACCATTCTACAACTGTACAAGTGGAGCCTTTAGAAATGATATAAATATTTTATTGAAGATAAGAAATCATTTTTTAAAAATATAATCACCTATGATATCGGTTTTAATTGCTCCTAAAAAATGTTTTTACCACACTGTCAAAAACACCTGAATTCTAAAGACAAATCTTTCATAATTATTATGGAACTTATTACAATTAAATAGTATAATAGTATAAAAATAAAAGGACTGCTTTTGAAGTATAAGCCATTTCAGAAATGCTTTTAAATTAACATTAAATAATACACAGATGAGATGGACCTGTATTCTCCTCCACTTGATGTTTTTTTATTACTTTATTTAAAAGGCACTAACATTGTATTTTTATGTACAGAAGGTGTGTCATAAAGGAAAAAAAAAATGAAAATGTGTTTCTTTTGTTTTCAATCCAATTTATTTCAAAAGAACTCTTTGGGATATGTTTATAATTTTCTATCACTTCAATGAGGTCAATTTAACACAATCACAGAGTAACATAGTTGCATGGAACCTCAGTGGCAATTTGGACCATCTAGACAAACTATATCTGAAGTAGTATTTCCTCTACAGTACAACATGTAAGTGGTCATTTCCCCTTGCCTGGTGAACTCCAATTCAAAGGAAATAATTGCTTCATGAGGTAACCCATTTGATTTTGAAATAACTCTAATCATTAATTAGTTTTCCCTTAAAAGATTAAATTTATATCTTTTCAATTTCCACCCATTGCTCCTATTTCTGCCCTTTGGGCAACAACATACCAGTTAGATTCAGTTTAGGAACAGGCAACGGTTCTGTTGGAACTGGATGGTATGAAAACAAAGTAAACATTCCTCGCCCCAAGGGAAGTGCCATAGTTCGCTGACACAACTGGAGCAACCTATGATGAAAATAAAAAATAATGGTAGGTATGAAAAGTTAAAAAGCAAAATATAATACTATCAATCCCACATGAAGGGACTATTTTATATAACTCAATCTAATGCCAACTCACAATGCAGAAGAAGTATTTTCTTGCATTTAATCAGATGTCCTACAAAAATATCCTTATTCTTATTTATATTCTATTATCTTTGAGAATGACCCATTTTTCTTTTATCTACATCTCCTATGTGAAAAGCATTTAGCCTATGAACTAAATTAACTTCCACTGTTCATAGAGAAATATATTCTAAGAGCCTTAAAGATATATTATGTTTTTCCTTAATTTTCACAAAATATAAGGGTTCAAATAAAGAGATCCCTGGATACAAAACATAAAAACAAGTAGCTGAGGATGTAATTAGGGGAATAGCATCTACATAAATAACTTCAAGTCTAAGGAGGAGTCTGAGATAAGTACAAAGATAAAATGTAAAGAAAAATACCAAAAAATGGCACAAGAATTTTAAGGCCTATGTTTTGAACATCCTAAATACTGGAAAGTTTTATTTCCTCACTTTGTGGTTTGGATGAAATTTTATTTCAGCTATTAAAGGAAAATAGTCGTTTGGCAGGTCTCAATTTATGAATATTTCTTACTTACAAGGAATCATCTTATCAATAAACTCACTACCACTACTAACTGCTCCTGCTATTAAAACTCTTCCCTTTATGTCCTCGTTAAAGGACATCCAGAAATTCTCTCTTTTGGTACTGGAACTCCTAGGTTCTTTTTCTTGCCTTTTTTTTTTTTTTTTTTTGGACTATAACTCTGACACAGGAGATGATTGGAAAGGGAATGGTCACCCTTGTTGTTACAGCTATATAAGAGGAAAATATATTCTATGGCTTCTCACATAGCAACTCTGTTATGAAAGATAGTTCCATACCCTTAGTACTATTCAGTTACATTACAGATAAAATGAGCTTTTATGAGCTATCCCAGTACTTTTTAAAATCACTGTTTCTGTTGCAAGATATAAATAACTGATTTAGAAGTAGTGTTCTAAAATATAATTTGTGAATTGGACACTGCTTGAGTAAGCAGCTATTGAGGTCAAGTTATATGTACTGGGGACAGAGTCAGAAACAACTTTATTAAATTTTAGAGATCTAATAAGTCTTAGATATTAAGTAAATCTAATATTTTCATTTTATGAACAAAGTAACAAAGACTCTCACAAGCTGCACTACTGCCTAGGACAGTTTTCTCACTCTCATAATGTACCAGAAAAGAGATCGATCAATAGTGACTGAGCATCTACTATATACCACATGCTGCAGTTGTACAAGAATTAGATGTAATTTTATGAAAGCTAAAAATACTCTGAAATTGTACTTTATTCATAATCATATAAACTGAAGCTCAAGATTTCCTCTGCTAAAGGACATCTATTACAAAGGTTTCTACTTAAGAGTCAGAAGTCAAAGCATCCAAAAATAGAGCATCCCTCACTTCTTGCACATATTCATTCCCCTCATGTTGCCTCTCTTCCCCAACTCCTCTTTCTCTTCACAAACACATGAGGGTTCTTCCTTGCAAAACACCCTTCCCTTTTAGAAAACTTGTTACCCTGAAAAAAAAAATCATGGAATGGATAAAACCTAAACTGACAACTTTGGGAGCATTAGTGTGATTGAGTTGGGGTAGTTAGTCAACCAACATTTATTAAACATCTGTGTCAGGTACTGTGCATGGAATACAAAGAAAGGTACCCCAAATAATTTTTTTTAATATCTCAGGAAATAGGAATGTTAAAATGAGATATCTACTGTTTTTTGTCATTGATGACTTTTTATTTTATACACCTTTCTGGTTCTTTCTTCAGGCATAGAAGCCCACAGTAGTGTTTGTCCTCAAGCTGACAATGCACTGCTGCTACCTTTGTCCTCCAATTCTAAAACTTTTTTTTGTGTAGCTGAACAGTGTATCTTTTGCCATTTGTGATATACCTAATGTAGAGGGTCAGAATGGGGTTTGCTTTGGATGAC
The DNA here is from genome assembly GCA_023553655.1 of Myrmecobius fasciatus. Taxonomy (NCBI): domain Eukaryota; kingdom Metazoa; phylum Chordata; class Mammalia; order Dasyuromorphia; family Myrmecobiidae; genus Myrmecobius; species Myrmecobius fasciatus. The sequence continues at coordinate 466,820 of JAJPUD010000172.1, forward strand.
AATGAGAAAGAATGGCAGGAATTCCCCTAGTCTGATTTTATATCAGAAGCTTTCCAGGTTACTTACAGTACCACACCCAGTATAGGAGCTGCCTAGGGATGGAGATGCTAATAGAAGTTTTAAGTATCTTTAATCCCCTAAATTAAAATATGAGGTTTACTTTCTGAGTTATCTCTTTTAGTTATTTTACATTTGGTAACTTGTACACTTTGTTTTCTACAAACCTCTCCAACTTCAAAATCTCAACAAACACCCTGCCATCTTACTGATGATGTGATATTGTAATTATATTAAGTAATTTTAAGAATTTTGAAAAAATGATTTTGCTTAGCATAACATTAGACCACCTGGTGTAAGCAAGTACTCAAATCTATACACAAATTGGAAGTGAACAACATACTTTATGCCATAGATACAAAAGCCTACAGAGTGTTAGTGTGTGCTTGTATTTACTTTTAATTAAAGTAATCAAAGGGAAGTATGGAATTCAGCTTTTCAAAAGTAAACTCCATTCTACTTCAAAAGTAGAACCTACTTTTAGAATACTAAAAGATATTTTCAATTCATTTACAATGTGCTAGGCTAACTTGAACTTGTAAAAGACACAGTATTTCTTTAAAATATCTCATTAATGTTGTATATTAAAAATTTGCACACTCCAAACTAAAAAAAAATAGTCAAAACTCAAATTTAAAAGACTGAGTATAAGCAATGGCTGATGGAATATTGTTGAGCCCACTTGCCTGTTTTCTTTTTCTTCAATGTATTCATGGTCATTAACTTCTGGCATCTGTACTACATTGACTCGGACAGGATGAGCACTTTGGAGAAGTCTTCGAACCTCTTGGACTCTTAAATCTTCACTCCATATCAGTGACATGACTTCCTGATTCATATCATTCATGCCATCATCTTCCTCCTCTGCTTCAGTTCCTGAAGGCACATCTGATGAGAGCACCTGAGCCACAGACTTAATAGGAACAACACAAGGTGAGAGTCAGTCAATAAACTTTTAGTGAGCATTCAAGATATGTGAACATGATGTAATTTGAACAGCAAAAAAAGAAAAAATTGCTTTCAGAAGTAGTTTCTTTCTACACACATGGGGATAACCCTAGCTGAGACTGCCATCATCTCTTACCTAGATTTCCTATAGCCAGTTTCTCCTCAATCTAATCTGTCCTGTCCTCATCTGGCAAAGCAACTTCCCTAAATCAAACATCTATGTCATCTCTTCCCTTCTCAAAAAAACCCAGGGCTTCTATTAACTCCTGCATCTAATATAAATCTTGGCTTTTAAAGCTCTTCCTAGCTTTCCATTCTTCTCACCTTGTACCCACCCTTCCTCTATAATCCAGTGATACTAGTCTTCATGCTATTCCTCCCAAACTAAACTCCATCTCCTGACTTAGTCTGGTTTCAACCCCAGTTAATACCACTCCTCCAGGATGAGCTCATCATCAGAAATCTCATCATCATAGAAATTGTTTCAGCCTTGGTACCCTCATCTGACTGGGAAGGCAGAGCAACCTATAGCCTCCTTTAATAGAGAACTCAGAGGCTTTCCCTCTTTGTTTCCTATGAACTGAACTGCTTGATTTTGACTCCACAAGAAAACCTCATCACAGTTCTGGGAATCCTCTGACACAGAACAATTAACATGATGGACTGACTGTAAGACCCAACTGTTATTTTATAGTTTAGTGCATCTAAAGCTGAAACTTTAACATCTTTAACATCTGTATGTACTGTGCATCCTGTGACACAAATATATTTCATTACATGAAAAGTTGCTGACTAATCAATACTGGCCTCTCTACCTGTTATAGCAGTCCTTGTGAGTTTATCTTTCTATATCAGATTATCCTAATTTTTAATTCTTAGATTTGTTTTTATTCTAGATTTTGGTCAATTACACAGCTGCACTGATCAGCTTCAAGGAATTGAATCAACCATTGGATACTTCAATCAGTTTTAGCTTATCACCCTCTCCATAAAGACTGGGACCCTGCAGGTGATTCAGCTCTGTGTCCATTCTCAGCAGAAAATAATTTCAGAAGATGAGATCATTGCCCCTCCCCCGAGAGGACTTAGGTTTAAGGAAGAACTGGAACGAACTGACTGGTGAAGTGGACCACAAATTATTCAGTGTGTAGATGGGTCTCTTGTTACAATGTATTTGGGACTTAGATATTTTCACATCTCAAATATAGGACTCTACAATGTTTCAGGCTTCTCAGAAATATACTATATAGGCATGTTTAAAATACTCATAGATGTTTCTAACTACAGATACTGTTTTTAAGGCATGGCACTGGAATCCAAATCATGAATGTGCCAGGAGGATATATTGTAAAATGTTACAACTGTGTTTTATCCCAGTGTCTTACTTCTATCCCAATGTGTTCTAATTTGCTACCTATGATTATTATTGAACACCCATCCTATGTGATGGAGCCTACTAAGATTAATCACCATTGGTACAGGTCAGCAGTTGAACAGGCATGAGATAACATCAAAAAAATTAGAGAACAAAAGAAGTAGGAAAAGGAGATTTGTTAGATTACTAATTGCTGGAATTCTAGCAGCTATAGCCATTATTAATTACTTCACTTGCTGTTTCAGCTATAGCTCTAACAGAATCTATTCAAAACTGCCCAATTTGCAGATCAATTAGTAAAAAATGTATAACAAGCTCTTAAAAACAAATTAATATAAATAATGAGTTAAAACAAGGATTAAAGTTAATGGAATAATCATTAATATGGTTAGGGAATCATGTAAACAATTTGGAAACTCAATCATGACTAACTTGTGATTATCAATTCACTCACGTATATATGACTCCATAGAGACAGGATAATGATACCACCCATGTGACATGGCTTCAAATAAGGAACAGAATAAATGGAACTATACATAATTCCAACCTCACTTGGGATATATCTCAGTTAACAGCCTTGGCAGAAAACATGGCAAAAAAAAGTAGTGTCCCTGGAATTGATCCTGATAGTATGGCAAACCAAAAATTTAAATGATTAAAAAAAATAAATCCTGCAAATAATCTGACTTCTATACTTTTGCATTTTGTTCCTCTTGCTTGTGTTATTCTGATACTCACTGGGCTAGCCCTTTGTGCTTTATGGTATGTTTTTTAATCATTGTCAACTATGGGAACTGAAGTTCATAAATTTCATCTTCTGAAAAAAAAAGGGGGGGGAGACATAAAGGGCCAGAATGCATGTGACAGGAACAAGGCATCACAACTATGTCATTTACAACTCTGTTTTGACAAATACCTTGTTACTGAAAATTTCTATTATTGACAAACCTGTTAGAATAGATATCTGGCTACTGCTAGGTAAGGTGGAATTGAAATTCAAAGTATGGTTTATACATTAATCCTGGAAAGTATACAGCATCATCTGGAGATAATTGGTGTAATGCAAGCTTAAAGAGTATATAAACCCTGGCTCTCAGATTAATAAGTGAAGATTGCAAAGCATATCTTCCACTTGGCCTGAAATATTCATTTCAAATTCACCCTCTCATCAGTTTTCACTGGAGCTGGATTCTGACAGTGTTGGTTAGATTTACTAAACTGCATTTCTTTCCCTGTTTCTTTTTTATTTTTGTGAAGGTTCTTTGGGCAAAGCAAAGTAAGGAATACATAAGAAAATTAAAGAATATTAAAAAATAATAAATATTTTAAAACAATTGACTTAAAATGATTAAATATACAACTCTATAATTTACAGCTACAGTTATTCTGTTATATAGTAGGTCAGTTCAGATAAAATCAAAAGGCTTAACACTATATTTTGGTAACTCATTTTTAGGGACCTTTATAAAGTCTATCTTCAGAATATGGCACTTCTAGTAAACAGATGTGAAAAATATATTGCTCTAGTTTATAAAGAATAAAATTTAGTTCTATGTTACCAGGATATATGATATAGTTTAAAACCAAAGTAACAGTGGAAGTTAACAAATTCTCTGTATACATTTGAATCAAACAGCTCTTCTGTCTGTATAAATAGCAGTTTTCACCAAATGAACTTAGATTTTACCATCAGACACTCTTATCTAGTGTGTACTTCTGAAGCAGGAAACTCCACCCTAGCTTGTTGGAAGAAAAAAAGAATTTTACTTTCTAAAATGTTTTGTGTCTTATAAAGACAAGATTTTTCCATAAAAATAAAATTATGTAAATGAGAAGAATCAAATGAAAAGAACTTTGTATTCTGTTCCCGAGAAACTGATCAAAAAGTTTTGTCTTGTGATGTACAAAGTTGATAAGAGTTAAAATAAACAAATGGTTGTAGTTTTCTTATTTCTTGAAATCACTGTTATGATTAAGGAAAACAATGTAAAGTTTGCAGGAGAAAAATTTTTTTAACACTACCAATTACTTCTCCAAAAGCCCTAATTTATATCTCATTGTGATGTAAAAGTAACCAATACGCAACAAATACTGGCAGTGCTACTAAGTGAAGGAACCAATATATATATATATATGGAATTAACAAAATTCAAGATTGGTCAATAACCTTTTGGTAAGAACTCCTGAAACCTTTTACTAAGGCAGGGGTGGGGAACCTCAGCTCTGCTAGCCTTATAAAGCTTGTGAAATCATTTGCATAATCAACCCCAGACAATGAGCAGAAAGATGGATAGAACACTCTCCCAAGGCTTGAGTTCTATAAAATAATAACTTTATATAGTCCACAAATGATTTTATAAATATCCAAATGGCCTTTAGCAGATAAAAGCTGTACTAAGAACTAAGTACTTCACCCTGTACTAAAGCATAGAAAAACAGATTTAGAATGGCAGAAAAAGTAGCCATATGGATCAAATCGCAGATTTATTGAAGTATGAAAGAAATATTCAAGAGAAACATATCAGGGTACTTTATATTAACACCATTCAAAACTTTAAGGGACTACATACATAGGTATACAGTTCTTCTGCCTTTAGTTATGGAAAACAAAAAGAAACAGAAAGAGTGGGGTATAAGGTATTTCAAACATAGGGAACTGTGTGAGAAAAGTTAGGTGACCAAGTCTGGAACTTTTCCAGGTATGGAAAATATGTAAAGTCATCTGGGAAAAATAAATAATAAAATACTATTATATCTAAGCAAGATTGACTTGGCAGAAATAGAATGGAAGGAATGGAAGAAAAAGAGATCTCCACTAATTTGGAGACAAAGAATACAGGCAATGAAGGCCTGAACTAACACAGCAGGAACAAATGATTCAATGATCAAAGGCAATAGGAGATGCAAAGTTTTATCAGAGACTGACTACAGGCAGGTCAACTACAAGAATATCGATACCAATGATAATGATGGGAAAGTTACAAATTCTGGGGGGACATGAGCTCATTTCTTGGGGTTAAAAAGAAAGCTGGGTCCAGATCTACTTTTGATGCAAAAGAAAGCTGGTTTAAGGTTTGATTGTAGTTAATAGACTAAGACTAAAAAAAAACCAAAGCAACCTGTTTTTAATGGGAAGTGTAGAGGGGAGAGAGACAGAGGATAAGTGATGATTTTTTACTTAGAAAATCTGCTGCTCTACTGAGCTAGGTAACCAGAAACAACCCAGAAGCTCCAAAATTTTATACTCTGAGCATAAAGACAGACTTTATAAAGTGTTATGGTCATCATTCAGAAATTCACATTAATACAATTAGCTAATTGTATTAATACATTAAGCATTAATACAAAACAAATCAACTCCCATTAAGACTATAAAACTCAAATTGGTTCAAAAAGTTTTTAAGGGAATTATTGGTGTTTCTTAGAGAACAGCCCCAGCAGGACTCCTGTTTGTAGTTAAGGGGAGGGAAAGAAAAACAAATTGTTGCTGCCCACCAGGACAAGTACAGAAGGGTTGGGCTGTGGTAACCAGCACATGGTTAACCACACACCTGGTGCAAGGAGCTTAGGTCTTACTACACAGGATAGCAGGAAGCTTGAGTGCTGCTATGTGTTTCTATTCTTTGTTTTTCTCAAAATTTGTCCAATGGTAAAGACATAAACATCTCCCAAGAGAAGGTCTAACCAATGAGCAAAGGGTAACATCTTCCCCTCCCCCCCAAACCCTTATCTTTCCATATAAAACACCCATCCTGGAGTACCCCCTTAGACCAACTAGTCCTCTGATGCTGCTTGGTCCCATCTTGCTTTATACGATAGTAAAGTCTTTTCCTTTGAGAAATCATTTTGATGTCCAGGCACTTCTTACCTATCAAACCTCGCTCTCCCCCACTGCACTTACACATAAATATGGTCCCAATTTTTTGCTGAAATTCATTCCTATAAACTGGGCATTTTAGAAACAAGTGAGAAATACATTTCTAATGAAGAACCAGACATAAAATAGATCACAAAGATAACTAAAAAACATTATGAATATAACAAAAATATGGCTAAGATCCCCCTCCCAATAGTTTAAAACAGTAATGTTTTAAGTCCTAAAAATAACTAGGAGTATACTCACTGATTGAAAGAGATCCTGTAGCATAATCAGTAAGTATAGCACATAAAAATACAACTACTCTATAATCAAATACATTTAAAACTATTTAAAACAAATAACGAGGATAAACAAATTAAGAATGGCTTTCTTTGCTTTTCTTAAAATTCAGGAAAGCTTTTAGTGAGACTAATCCAGACAAGATAAATAACTTAAAAAAACACTAAAAGCATCACAGAGAGCTGGCATCAGAGTCTGATTAAACATGAGTTCAACTAGCTGTGTGACCGGCAAAAGTACTTAACTATTCAGTAACCCAGGCAGTTCTTAAGGCTACAATTTGCTGAGGTGTTAATTTGCACTGGTGGAAGGAAGCAGTTTTCTCACTCAGTAGTTCCTTTTATGAATGAATTACAGATCAAGACCTTTACTTGAACACTGTAAAGGGTCAATATAAAGAACATACTCAATTGTAAATATATTGGAATATATTCTCAATCAATAAACTTTTTTGAAATACTGTATGTTATGTAGTGGATATCCTAACAGAAAGCTTTGTAAGGGTTAATGTTGAAGAATTACCCACAGATATGTTTTGCAAATAAAAAGTATTAATATAAATAAATGGAAGGAAGGAAGGAAGGAAGGAAGGAAGGAAGGAAGGAAGGAAGGA
>JAJPUD010000172.1:473984-496438 GCA_023553655.1 Myrmecobius fasciatus
AAGGAAGGAAGGAAGGAAGGAAGGAAGGAAGGAAGGAAGGAAGGAAGAAAAATACTGTGAGTTAGATACCCTGGTAAATCCTAGGGTTAAAAAATAAGATAAAATAAAAGGAAAAGGTAATCCCTGACCTAAAGAAGCTTCCAACCTATTGGGCAAAATAAATAAGTACAAACAAGCTATATGCAAGAAAAAGAGGGAAAGCACTAAATTTCAAAAGAACTGGGAAAGACTTCCCGTAGATGGATTTGAGAAGAAACAACATTCCAGGAATAAGGGGCAGCCAGAGGACATGCCCAGAGCTATGTTTGTGAAAGATGCAGGTAGTCAGTATCACTCGTTCAAAGAGTATATATAGCATAGAGTAAGACTGCAAAGTAGGAGTGGGGCAAGGTTATGAAGTGAATGAATGGAAGACGGACAGGATTGAGGAGAGATCTGAGACGGGCAGCCTCACCAGTAGGCTATTGTAACAGTCTAGGCATGAGGTGATAGGAATTCTACACTGGAGTGGTAACAATGCCAGAAGTTCGAGAGATTCTATAAAAGTGAGATCAACAAGCTATGGCAACATACTGGATGAGGGATGAAGGATGTTGAGAATCAGAGGAAGATACATAACTAGGTTGTGGACTGAAGGACTAGGAGGATGGTATTACCTTGGTAGTAATATGGAAGTCAAGAGAAATAGGGATAAGTTCAGGAGAATAGATACTGTGCTCTGTTTTGGACATGTTGAATTTAACATGTTTATTGTGCATCCAGTTCAACATATTTAAAAGACAGTTGGAGATGTGAAATTGAAGATCAGAAGAAAATGTGGGGCAAGATAGGCTGCTTTAAAATAATCAGCTCAGAATAACTAAATCCATGGGAACTGATGAGATTATCAAATGAAGTAATATAGAAAGAAAAGAGAAAAAGTCCAGGACAGAATTCTGAAGGATACCTATAATTAGAGGTTGTGAGGAAACAGCAAAAGAGCAGAGAGAAAATGATATGAAAAATAGGAAGACAACCAGGAGAGTGTGATGTCCCCAAAGTCCCCAAAACTTAAGAAAATATCAAGAAGAAGGACCAACAGTGTCAAAAGCTACAGAAGGTCTAGTAGAATGAGTATTGAGAAAAGTCCTTGGCAACTAAAAGTACATTGAAAATTTATAGAGAGAGAAGTTCTGATGGAATGATAAAGTTAGCAACTGGATTATAAGGCTAACATCCTAAAATCACTACCTATTTCCAAGCTTTGGCTTTTGGAAAACAAACTGAAGTTAAGAAGTTAAATGTTCAATAGCCTCAAAAGACCATCATACCAAATAAAAAGGAAACAGAATAGAATCTATTTATGAAGAGTAATTTCCAATGGTGGTATAAGCAATATAAATTGATATAACTAACCTCAGGGGTTCAGAAACTAAATAAGGACAAATCTTGTAATGGGATGCTGATTAAATGAATTGTCATGTGCTACTTCTTTTTGTATCCTTTAGATGATGCTGAAAATTACTAGCATAATTTAATTTAATTTAATTTTTTTAAAAAACTATTTTCTTAAAAAAGTAACTATTATTAAACAGAATATTCTTTAAATATTAAAAATGGAGCAAGATATGGGTCACATTAAATTTTCATGCTCACAGAATTCATCCCTCTGGAACTCTCCTGTTTTATAAGATGGCCTATAATATTCTATTAATACACTGTAATTGGTTTTCAATAGTAATTATATTAAGTTCTGGCAAGAGATTAGGCACATAGTAAGTTCTTAATACATACTTTTAATTCATTCAATAATGAGAAGTGGTATTTACGTTGAGATGAGTTGCAATAGAAAATATGAATTGTAATCAATCAAAAAGCCATGAAGCACTTACAGTATGCCAGACAATGTGCTGAGCACTGAAGATACAAAGGTAAGAGTTATCAGATCTTGTACTCTGCCATTACACCTTTGAAAACTTACAATCACCTCCATACTACAATAAAACATCTATTTGGTGGGACTTTAATGGAGGCTATAAATTTATAAAAGGAAAACAAAAAGCACTAAGAGGGGAAAGTAGAGGAAAAGAACACAGACAGTTCTCAATTTATGTAAATTTGTATTGTGCAAATTTTACTTTACATAAAAAATTCTGAAAGATGAAGAAATTGAAACTATTTATAGTCACATGAAAAGGTGCTCCAAATCACTATTGATCAAAGAAATGCAAATTAAGACAAAGGTACCACTACACACCTGTCAGATTGGCTAAAATGACAGGAAAAGATAATGACGATTGTTGGAAGGGATGTGGGAAAACTGGGACACTGATACATTGTTGGTGGAACTGTGAACGGATCCAAACATTCTGGAGAACAATCTGGAACTATACACAAAAAGTTATCAAACTGTGCATACCATTTGACCCAGCAGTGTTTCTACTGGGCCTATATCCCAAAGAGATCTTAAAGGAGGGAAAGGGACCCACATATGCAAAAATGTTTGTAGCAGTTCTTTTTGTAAGTGGCAAGAAACTGGAAAATGAATGGATGCCCATCAATTGGAGAGTGGCTGAATAAATTATGGTATATGAATGTCATGGAATATTATTGTTCTGTAAGAAACAAGCAGCAGGATGATTTCAGAGAGGCCTGGAGGGACTTGCATGAACTGATTCTGAGTGAAATCAGCAGAACCAGGAAATCATTATACACAGCAACAACAGTATTACATGATGATCAATTCTGATGGACATGGCTCTCTTCAACTATGAAATGCTTCAAACCACTTCCAATTGTTCAGCGATGAAGATAGTCATATACATCCAGAGAGAGGCCTGTGGGAACTGAGTGTGAACCACAACACAGCATTTTAATGCTTTCTGTGAATAATATTTCCATGTATTTTGTTTTCCTTCTTAGGTTGTTTTTTTTCTCTCTTTCTAGATCTGATGTTTCTTGTGCAATAAGATAAGTGTATAGATATGTATACATATATTGGATTTGTCATATAATTTAACATATTTAGCATGTATTAGATTACCTGTCATCTAGAGGTGGGGAGTGGGGGAAAGGAGGGGAAAAGCTTGGAACAAAAAAAAAAGTTTTGCAAAGGTCAATGTAGAAAAATCACTCATATGTTTTGTAAATAAAAAGCTTTTAATAAGAAAAGAAAAAGTTAAATGTCTTGCTCAAGATCAAAAAAAAAAAAAAAAAATCTGAAAGAAATCTGCATCCAATAAAACTCCTAAGTTAACTTTATAGACCAGTACTTAACTCTTTCTTTCTACTCCTGTTCCTTAAGCCCAGCACTCTGAATCATATATTACCACTACAAATAGCCTCTCCAAATGAAAGTAGAATTGAGACATGGAGAGATCATCCAAGATCAGGTGTTAGGCTTGGTTTCGTTCTCCATGTTTTATTCCTAACCCCTATAGGTCTGTGGAAGTTCCCAACCTTCCTTCCCCACCTTCACTGGCAAATTTGCATTTCATAAAAACTGCTTTTCATAGATGCCTGCAGAATACTCCATTTACATAAAATGAGAACTGTCTATAGTTAAAGTTCACTTTTTAAAGGGTAAACTGTTGTGAATCTAAGTTAATTTTTTTGCCATTTAAAATTTATTAAATAAATTCATATAATATAAAGTAGAATGTGAAAAAAAGGATATGAGAGGAATGAAGTATTATAGAGGTTCAAAAAAGTTAGAAATCACTTCTAACTGAGGTAATTAGAGAATTTTAAATGGCAGAGCTATCACATTTATGGATGGTGAGCAAATCCAAGTTGTGTTTAAATAACTGGCAAGTGATAGGAGTAAGGGATAATAAAATGAAATAAATTTAAAAGAAGAGTCACTGTCAGTCCATAAATATTCATTAAGTGGGCACTAAGTGCCAGGTACTGAGTTAAAGTACTGGAAATACAAAAAAGGCAAATTCAATCCCTGACCACAAGGGGTTCAATCTGTGGCAAAAGAACTGGCTCCTGCTGACCCTTATGCCCTCAGCCTGGGGAACTAAAGTCCTCTGGCATACAAAATGAAGGGGTTAGACCAAAGAGCCTGGAAGGATTCTTCTAGCTCTCCTATATTCTCAGATTCTATTCAACCCTGGATAAGTCACTGAACTTAATCTTTCTGGGCCACTTTTTCTACAAAATGAAAAGACATTAGACCAGGAGATCTCTCAGATTCTTTCAAGTCTTGATAGCCTTTCATTTTGTGTACTCTACCTTCTGACCACACTGTTGACTTAGGAATAAAGAAAAGGCTAAGAGCTATAGTGTAAAGGCTTCATGTAGTGTACATATACAACATGTAGTATATAGTTTCCTTAATGGGCATACAATTCCTTGTTCAAATTCAACACATACTCATTTACACTTTTTATTCAACTTTTTAGTAAAATAGAAAATCTGCCCTATCTATAATACAAACAATAATCCTAAGTGCTATTTAAAATGTATTTGTTATTTAAAAAATATAACTGTGTGAAATCCTTTTATTATCAAACCAGCAATTAATTCAATAAAAATCAATGTGATACTCACAGATTTCCCTTTTGGTAAGTTCCCTTCACAGGCTTGCTTGGAAAGATCCTGACGCCCAATCAAGAGGCAAACGGCTTCTGGCCAATCTGAAGCAGGCTGTTCTCGGCAGTGATAAATAGCATCTCTGATAGGAAGAGCAACTCCAAAAGGAAGAGACTCCAAATCCCTCAAGGTAAAGCCTTATGGAGATGAAAAAAGAAAAAATATTTTTAGTAAAATATAAAACCTAACACATCATTCAGAGCTCAAGTGGTTATTTTATCCCTATAACAGACAACCTATATAATGACTATCAATTTTTTTTTCCCTTTGGGGGATGGGGGGAAGGGAGGGAAGAAAGAAGAAGGAATGGACAGACAATATGAGGATTAGGAAAGGAGTAAGAGAACTATAACGATTGGGGTGAGTTTCAGGGGACTTGCTACACATGCAAATTAATTTTTTTTTTTTAATTTTTATTTTATTTGCATAACATATGTGTGGGTAATTCTTCAACAATAACCCTTACATAGCTTTCCGTTACAAATTTTTCCCCCCAACTCCCCACCCCTCCCCTAGATGGCAGGATATCCACTACATGTTAATTATGTTAAAATATTGGCAAATCGAATATATGTATACATATTTCCAAACTTATCATTGGTGTGCAAGAAAAATCTTATCTACACAAACGATATATCAGATAAAGGAAACACAATGTAAGCAAACATCAATCAAGGAGTATGAGAATGTTATGTTGTGGTCCACATTTCGCATCCCTCTCTCTGGGTGTATATGGCTTTCTTCAGTGAACAATTGGAGGTGGTTTGAAACATTTCATTGTTGAAGAGAGCCATGTCCATCAGAATTGATCGTCATACAGTACTGTTGTTGCCGTGTATAATGATCTCCTGGTTCTGCTCATTTCACTCAGCATCAGTTCATGTAAGTCTCTCCAGGCCTCTCTGAAATCATCTTGCTGGTCATTTCTTACAGAACAATAATATTCCATAACATTCATATACCATAATTTATTCAGCCATTCTCCAATTGAAGGGCATCTATTCAATTTCCAGTTTCTAGCCACTACAAAAAGGGCTGCCATGCAAATTAATTTTTTGAAAAAAGACAAAACTATGGAGTTATTTTTGCTCCTTACATAATTTTCTGTCATTTTAAAAAATAGAATCTTAGAACCTTCTAAAATGTCTCAAATTTACTTAACAATAAAAATTGTGCAGAACTATCACTTATGCTGTTCTATGTGTAATTAAAGCTTGTACGAACAGAAAAATGGAGGCATCTCCTAGAAATCACAAGACTCAGTACTCATCACTTCCCCTTTCCCTTTCCAGATCACCCCTCCCTACCTCCAATCAGGTGAATGTTGATTTTAGAGTTTACAATAGCAGCATCCAACAAGGAGGATCAGGAATAATTTTTCAAACTTTACTAGATATATTCTGCTCCCTGGAATCAATGACTTCAAACATAAATATAGATTAATTCATGGCCTCCATTCTAAGGATAGTCTTTACCATTACCACTGTAATACTGCAAAAGTTAACAGATACCATAATGACAGGAAGATTCCTCGACCACAAAGAGTGGGCTTCAAAGCTGTTATCCTAGAGATTAGAGCTGACTATGGAAATGTCATGAAAAACAACAGTGTCCTTTTCCTAAGTAAGTAGATCTTTATGTTATGCTTTATATTCTATAATTATCTCGATTCTGTGGAACATTTCCAGAAGGTATTGTTTAAAGCCCTTCCCTTTTACATGTTCCTCTTTTTTTCTTTTCTTTTCTTTTCTTTTTTTTTTTTTGGCTAAGGCAATTGGGATTAAGTGACTTGCCTAGGGTCACACAGCTAAGAAGTGTTAAGCATCTGAGACCAGATTTGAACTCAGGTCCTCCTGACTTCAGGGCAGGTGCTCTAACCACAGGTTCCTCTTTTCTAGCAAAGAAACAGCAAGTACTAATTAAAGTAGATACTAGAATGGAAAGGTATGGCTTTCTATTTGTTAATTTTAAGTTTAATAAAAAAGTAACAAAAAATTGCCTTACCTACATTAGTCATCCAGAGTACTAATTTTTCAGCTAGGCTATTAACAGGTGTACTATGTCTGAAGCTAAATCTATCAAAAACAAAACATAAAAAAAAAACCCACAAAATTATTAAATATATCAATTAAAAAATAAGAACAAAAACAACTCAGCTCAAAATTACCTGTTGTCATTTTGATCCATTTGACTTTTTTTTGGTGCTGAAAAGAAACAGAACAAAATTAGGGCATTTTAAGAAAAATATTCTACTCAATTCCTATGCAATCCATTTGAGTCTAAATGATTTTTGTCAGAGGCTTAAAAAAAAATAGTTGGCAGTACTACAGGCCATTATTTGAGTGAATAGATAGAGAGGTGTAATGGGTCGCAAGGGAGAATCCTTGTACTTTTAATGAATTACTAAAAATGGTTTTTCATAGTGTTTACTTTTAAGTGAGAAGGAAAAAAATGGATTAAACTAAAGGAAAGGATATTAACTGTACATGAAAATAACTGAAACATAATGAAAGGATAAAACACGAAACCATTACTTTGTTTAAATGGATTTTTATTGTACTGCTACCTTAAAGGTTGTATTCCTGAATGCAAAAAATTGCTAACCAAGCCAGTTTCCCTCTTCATCTCTTCAAACTGCTTTAGAGGGCTGTAATGTTTTCCCTTTCCACTTCAAAAAGTGAATTCCTACTGAGCTTTTAAAGAAAAATCACCTTCTCCAAAAGACTTTTCTAATCCTTCCTTTTTCTAATCTAATCTAGCATATCTCATATAGTATTTCATTTCATATCTTTCTAAACAATAACTTATATTATTAGTATCTATCTGTCCTTGTTCCTTGATCCTCCTATAATGTAAGTTCTACAAAGGCAGGAACTTAATCTCATCTAAATTTTTCTGCTTGGCCTCAGAGTGTTCTTTAAATAATAAATGATTAATAAAAGTTGGTTGGATTAAATTCAAATCCCTAAACAAACTGCTGGTTAAAAAATATTTGTAAAAGGATGAAATAACAAAAACATGGTAACTGAGCAAAAAAACCATGAATGAACACAAAACCTAGTCTCCTTGAGAATAACTCATAATTTCTGATGGCAACGACATGGTACTGAATTGGCATCATAAACAAAAAAGTCACATGATTTCCTCATTTTTATCAATATATTTTTCACAAAGCTTGTTTAAAAGTTACCCATAGTGTATTGGGTGGGTGAGAGGGGAAAAGCCTTTAATTTCCTTCCTTGGATCTAAGTGATTTCAACAAGCTACACACAGTATCAGACTATTCTCAGTGACATTCAACAAATTCAATGGCATATACCTTATTGTCAGCCTTTGGTATGATTATTACCGTTTACTATTATTTAGTGAAGATTTTATGTGTTTATTGTATATTGAGAAAATATCAATTTTGATCTTCCTTTTTTGGCAACTCTTTAGCTTCCTTTAGACTATGGACCCTTTGTTTTGTTGATAATGTCTTACTTCTTCATAAGAAACTTGCCAAATCTATTATGCTCTCTTTTACAGTTCTAAAAGTATAAATTAAAATTCTGTAAAAAAAAAAATTTTAAAAATAAAAAATTTAAAAAGTGAGTTAAATATCTATATAAAATATAATTCAAGCTTTTTGTAGCTCTTACTTGCTTGAAATTCCTTACTTACTAAGCTTTGATTTCAAGATGTCAGTTTCCGAAAAATTAAGCCATGGAGCTTTCCTTCATAGCATTTCTTCATTATATTTTGCCTAGAAACTTTCAAAGTACTGCTAAGTACACCTTCATCTCATTCTGATCTCTGGTTCAAGTTCTAAAGCCAGCACTGAACCCAGTATTCCAGACTACCTCTTGTTCTTAGCATCACTGTTTCAGTAGTATATTTTTAAAAAAGAGAATAGTTTTATGCACAGATGGCAAATACTGTATCATTCTACCTGAGTCTTATATATTGACAATTTGTGAAAAAAATTTGAATGTAGAATTGAGTCACAGGTTTTTGAATAATCAATACAAGAAATGTTACGTTGCATTAAATGGTGGAAGGATTTCAGGTAGCTTGTTCGATAATTATTCAATTGTTAGAATCCATTCTTTAGACACCTGAGGTGTGGGGAGCACAATATTCTTGCTCCTCAGTCAATATATTATTTTCTAAGAAACTGATCAAATGCTTTGCTCATAATGCAGGAACCACAGTGAAGCACTTAGGTCCTATAATTGGTTCTAGTTTTGTCTGTCTGCCTTCCAGTTTTGCAGAAAAGCTGGGTTTCAGGCACCTCCCTTGAAATAATTCTTATCATTCTTTATATTAATAATGTATAAGCTTTTTGCTTCTTATTTGATTGAACTTTCATATTTCTTGTCTCCCTCTGAATTTCTCTGCTTCTCAATTCTCTAGTAAAGTTTCTAATGGATATAAAATTCTTTTTTTTCTTTGCATTGTTTTGATTCCTGTTTTTGATATACTTCTGTTTTTTAGATTACTTTTCATGTTTCTAATTTTTGTTGAATTTGAAAGTAATGGCATTCAAGTTTTCTATTACATGTAGCAGCTAGATTTTATCATTGATTATTATTATCAATTATAATTAACAACTGGATTATAACACTTTAAGGTTTGGAAAGTATAATATATTCATTATCTTATTTGATCTTTGTAACAAAAAAAAAGACATAGTTGAATAAGTAAGAGAAAGGAGAAAAATTTAGAAAAAGGAGAGAAAACTTTCAGCTTGGGGTTCAAGAAATGGGAGGTTGAACCAAGGAAACTGGTACCTGAGCTAAGACTTGAAGAAAAAACAAAAATTTTGGTAGATGGAGGTGAGGAAGGAATTGGCATGAAGAAATAAATACTTATGGACAGAGAAAGAAGACAGAATACCAGGTTGGCAAAACAGATATCAGTCTGGTATGGAGGGAGACAGAGCATAAAAAGGGAAAGCAATGTGAAATAAAACTGAAAGGTAAGTTGGAGCCAGACAGACAGGAACCTGAACTATCATGCAAGGGAATTTGCATTTTGTCCTAACGAAAACAGGAAGCAAAATAGTAAGCACATCATACTACCTGAGTTTACTTTGCATAAATATTGTGATGCTTCATTAGAAACAGCTCTCTCATCACCAAGTATATAGAGTGCAACACTCTGCAAGGGAAAAAATATTACACAAATTTATTCCCATCATACAAAATACATTACAGTAATATAGTATCACAAGGCACACAGAAGGGAAAAACTCAGTTTATAGTTTTCATTTATAGTTCCCACATCCACATGTGTAATCAAATATATATATATATGTATGTATGTATATATATATGTATGTGTATATATATACACATACATATATTTCAAAGGTTATACAAGTTATAACATCTACTAAGTTACACTTAAAGAATGTCATAACATTTTTTCTATCAAAATAATGAGGAAAATAGTTATGTCAGAGAATGAAAAGTCATACAATTCTAATACCTAAAAAAAACCCTAATATGTTTAAGATATGTTTAAATCAATTATCATTCTTCAATTGTACACTATTAAAACTGATCTAAATTTCTTCCCCAGCTCTTACCTTACAACTTATTTTAAAGGAATAAAACACATCACTTTTCATGTCACTTCCTGTTCATAAGTTTCTCCCTTTTAATGGTTCCATATAAAGGACTGGATAACATTTATAACTGAATCAAACGCTTCAGAGAGGCATTGTAAATTATCAGTAAAATTTAATTTCTAGTATCATGCTACCAACCATACTTCCTTACTAATATTTAGGCTACATTCAATAGCCTACAAAAAGGACTAACCTATATTAATCCTAATTTAGCTCAGAATTTTATCAGTTTTTAAAAATCTCAATGGCACTCTACATTGTTGGTTAAAAAAAACAAAAACAAAAAACAACTATATATGTAACCAGAATTTATTTCCTTTTTAAGTTTATTTTTCTTCTCGTGAGAAGTTTTTACTAAATAGCACTGGAAAATAAATTTTTTTTAAGGATTTTTGTTGTGTTTCTTTAATATTCTGATTCCAGATTACATATTTATTACTGGTTAAATATAACATCTAACTCAGTATCTGCTTGGAGTTTTGAAACACTGACAGTTACTTAAAAATTAAAATTGTGATAATACATACCAACACTATGAGTTTGCTTCGTTCACAGACTCCAGACAAGTAAGGATAAGGTGATGCTCCTTCACCCTTTAGGCAAGAACTCAGCCACTGATATATACTTGGAGGCTCAGGTGTAAAAAATGAAGGGTGATGCATAAGTCCTATTTGGGCTTTAAAGTAGATGATATTTTTAAAACACACAGTAAAGAACAGGAAGACAATGTTTTTACCCTATTCTAATATAAAAGATACATACTGTTTAACTGTATTGGTCAAAAGATGATCTTCCATTTCCCCCTAAATTTGGCTTATATGAAACCTGAGTGTGGTCCTTTGTATCACAGACAAAATTTAACTTTCCTGGTCTCCTTAAGCAGAATCAAAATTGTTAACTATTTTGTTCTTACTAAGATATTTCTGAAAAGTCTATTAATTCACTTTCCCTATCATGTAGACAAGTGCAAAAAGGACCAATATTGATGAAGAGATTACTGGGAGTCATTCTCCCCCCAAAATTTGTACTTACATTTGAAATTCTACTTCCAATTTGTAAATAGCTAATATCTAATTTATTGCTCAAAGGTGCAATGGAGACTACAGTAGTGAAAGGTTTAAGGGCAATTAAGTGGTGCAGTGGAAAAAAGTGCTGGGTCTAGCAGTAGGAAGAGCAAAAAACCTGCTTCCTGAGTTCAAATCTAACCTCAGACACTTAACTAGCTGGATCTGGAGAAGAAATAGTAAACTACTCTAGTATCTTTACCAAGAAAATCTCAAATGGGGTCACAAAAAGTTGAATACAACTGAAAAGTGACTCAACAATAAATAATAACAAATGTCAAGCTAAATATCATGGAACAGAAATATGGGCAGTATAAATAAAAGCAGGGGTACTGCACCCCACAATAGAGTGGTATTTCCTAAGATCTACAATTTTGATAACAAAGTAATTTAATAAATGACTAAAATGAAGATATATTAAATGATACTTAGTATTCAAAAATATTTAAACTAGTTAGAATTATAGACTAAAACATGTCCATCGGTGCTTCATATTATATGCTAAAGAAAAAAAAGGTAACACTTCCACTTAGAAAAAATACTGCATCTTACAAAACATATATCAAATTAAAATCTTAAGCCAGAGAACTCTTTTACGTCCCTGCTAAACTTATAAGTTTATACCGGATAAAGCTAGTAGGGATAAGGTTCATTTATACTAAACCTTACACTACATATATGCTCTACTGCAAATTATATCACATTTCTTAAGTCCACTGGCCCATTTTTGTCCCCTCAGAATCTCAAGTTAAAGTCCAAATACAGTGTGGTCATAGCACCACTTTCAATGAGATTTCTCCATATTTATATATATGCTTAAACTTCAGAAGCACAGGGAACATTGTCAAAGGAGTTGAAATGATACAATTGATTATGTTAATGACATTTAAAGAAAATTTAATTTTTGAATCAGTTTGTAATTCTTAATATTAAAGGTCTTTATGACATCAAATTATGTAAAATGGCATATGATTCAGCAATTGTTGAACTTTAAAGCATAATTACATAAATGTTAGTTATTATCAATTTAGATGGTGTACCAGGTACCATTGAACTTGGAGTTAGAAAGACCTCAAGTTTGAATTCTGCCTTTTGACACTAGTTATGTGGGTCCTGGGCAAATCACTCAACCCCTCTCTGCCTCAGTTTTGTCATCTCTTAAAGGGGATAATGGCAGCACATATTTCTGGGGGTAAACTGTAAGTACCAAATAAAATCACACATAAACTATTCTGGCAACCTTAAAGTGCTTATATAAATGCTAGCTGGGTGACAAGGTAATGTAATAGATAGTGCTGAACTTGAAGTCAGGAAGATCTGCCTCAAACACTTACTAGTTGTATGACCCTGAGTAATAAATCATTTAATTACTCTCAGCCTCAGTTCCCTTATCTGAGGGATAACAGCACTAATTTCTCAAGATTGTTGCAAATACATAATGAGAAAACATTTGTGAAGCAATTTGAAACCCTTAAGATAATATATAAATGCTAGCTGCTACTATCACTGTAATAAAATACACAGCACTATCAGTCCCACTGTCTGCCAAAAAGGAGATAAAGTTAAGCTTTCCAAATAATCTATGAAGGTTTTGGTTTCACCAAGGTTCAAGTTTCAAGCACACTAAGAGACTTATTTGGTGGGGAAGATTTGTCTCTTACACAGATATCAGACAATAAAAGGAAGGGATTCAAATTATAACACTTTATTTAAGAGTAACAAGATAGGTTAAAAAAATGTAGCAATTAGAACAAATAGAACAATAGCAGGCATCCAAATAAATTTAAATAATTCTTTTATTCTTTCATGTCTTAATTCATTAAGGATAATAATTATTAAGAAATATGAAATCCAGGATTTTTAAGTCAATTGTAGAAATAAATGCACCAACAACATAAGTCTTGTAAATCAAAGATTCTGTTTAAATACAAGCAACTCAGAATGATAAATGTGGAAATATGTAGAGAATAACTGCATATGTTTAACATATAATGGATTACTTGCTATCTAGGGGAGGAAGAGAAGACGAGGAAAAATTTGGAACACAGTTTTGCAAGGGTGAATATTGATAATTATCTTTTCTTTTTGAAAAATAAAAGGCTATTCTTGAAAAAAATACACAAGCAACTTTGGTGTTTATCCATTATTAAGTCATCTCAGCTAAATGTACACTGGCAGAATAGATTGGAAGCACATTTACAAGCGTCAGCAGTTTCTAAATTTGAGCTATTAAAAATGTTGCCAAGTCAAGATCTTATGTAATTGTTATCCCAAGGTTATAGGAAAGCTTACTGAGAAAGATTCTAATAAATGACACATCACTGCCTAGACGATCATTAATGCCACAGTAGCTTACCTTGATCAATTATGCATGTTTGTCGGAAAGTTTTCACAAGTGTTGGATAATCTCTATAGTAATAATCTAAATATGGCTCCAACTGTAAATCCCTAAAACAAAAAAGAATAAAAAAGGGAAAAGGAAAATTTGTTATTATTAAAAACATAAGTCTTCTGAATTATGAGTTATAATTTAAAGGCACTTAACCAGCTTTCCAGTGTTCAGCTGTTTTTCAATTTCGCCCAACTCTTGGTCATCCCATTTGGAGTTTTCTGGACAAAGATACTGGAATAGTTTGCCATTTTCTGTTTCAGTTCATTTTACAGACAAGGAAACTGAGGCAAAAGAATAAAGTGATTTGCCCAGAGTCCCCCAGCAGTAAGTATCTGAGGCAAGATTTGAACTCATGAAAATGAGTCTTCCTGACTCAACGTCCAGCACCCCAACCACTCTGCCACCTAGCTTGCCTAATAATTCTCATCTGAATTTTGAAAAGAACATCAGAAGAAAGGTAGAGACTAATTAAGTTCTGTCAAGATAACCCACTGGTCGCAGGACGATTTCAGAGAGGCCTGGAGAGACTTGCATGAACTGATGCTGAGTGAAACGAGCAGAACCAGGAGATCATTATTCACGGCAACAACAATACTATATGAGGATCAGTTCTAATGGACATGACTCTCTTCAACAATGAAATGCTTCAAACCAGTTCCAATTGTTCGGTGAAGAGAGCCATATACACCCAGAGAGAGGGATGTGAAATGTGGACCACAACATAACATTTTCATGTTCTCTGTTGAGGTTTGCTTGCATTGTATTTCCTTTATCGGATTATTCTTTCTTATAAATATGATTTCTCAGGGCAGCTAGGTGGTGCAGTGGATAGAGCACCAGCACTGAAGTCAGGAGGACCTGGGTTCAAATCTGGTCTCAGACACTTAACATTCCCTAGCTGTGTGACCCTGGGCAAGTCACTTAACCTCAATTGCCTAAGCAAAAAAATAAATAAATAAATAAATGATTTCTCCTGCACAAAAAATGATGCAATAACTATACATATATTCGATTTCTTAAGTATTCTAACATAATTATCATGTAGTGGATATCCTGCCATCTAGGGGAGGGGTGGTGAGTAGGGGGGAAAAATTTGTAACAGAAAGCTTTGTAAGGGTTAATGTTTAGGAATTACCCATACATATGTTTTGCAAATAAAAAGTTTTAATAAAAAAAAAAAAAAAAAAAAAAAGATAACCCACTGGTCACAGCAAACACTCCTTTTCTTTTCTTTTCTTTTCTTTTTTTTTTTAGGAAATAAGGTGTTTTATTTATTTTTATTATTTTTATTTTTATTAAAAGCTTTTTATTTATAAAACATGAGTGATTTTTCTACATTGACCTTTGCAAAAACTTTTTTTTTGTTCCAAGCTTTTCCCCTCCTTCCCCCCATCCCCTGCCCTAGATGACAGATAATCTAATACATGCTAAATATGATAAATTATATGACAAATCCAATAATATGTATACATATCTATACAGTTATCTTACTGCACAAGAAACATCAGATCTAGAAAGAGAGAAGAAAAAAACAACCTAAGAAGGAAAACAAAATGCATGGAAATGTTCACAGAAAGTGTTAAAATGCTATGTTGTGGTCCACACTCAGTTCCCTCAGGCCTCTCTCTGGATGTATATGACTATCTTCATCGCTGAACAATAGGAAATGGTTTGAATCACATCATTGTTGAAGAGAACCATGTCCATCAGAATTGATCATTGTATAGTCTTGTTGCTGTGTATAATGTTTTTCTGGTTCTTCTGATTTCACTCAGCATCAGTTCATGCAAGTCTCTCCAGGCCTCTCTGAAATCATCCTGCTGGTCGTTTCTTATCAAACAATAATATTCCATAACATTCATATACCATTTTATTCAGCCATTCTCCAATTGATGGGCATCCTTTCAATTTCCAGTTTCTTGCCACTATAAAAAGGGCTGCCACAAACATTTTTGCACATGTGGGTCCCTTTCCCTCCTTTAAAATCTCTTTGGGATATAAGCCCAATAGAAACACTGCTGGGTCAAATGGTATGCAAAGTTTGATAACTTTCTGAGCATAGTTCCAGATTGCTCTCCAGAATGGTTGGATCCGTTCACATTTCCACCAACAATGTATCAACGTCCCAGTTTTCCCACATCCCCTCCAACATTTATCATTATCATTTCCTGTCATTTTAGCCAATCTGACAGGTGCAAACACTCTTTTTCAACAATCCAAAAGGCAACTCTACACGTGGACATCACTAGATGGTTAAAATCAAAATCAGAATGATTCTATACTTTACAAGCAAAGGTGAAGAATTCTGCACCGTCAGTTAAAAAAGACCCAAAGCTAATGGTGGCTCAGATCATGAGCTTCTAATTGCAAATTTCAAATTTAAACTGAAGAAAGTAGGGAAAAACCTCAGACCATGTAAGTTTTACCTATATAATATTGCTTATGAATGACATGGAAGTGAAAAATAGTTAATACAATTAAATTTGGTAAATATGAGTACTTGAAGAATTATGGAAAAAAGTTCAAAAAATTGTGAAGGAAGTAAGTACAAAAAACACTTACTGTAAAATGGCTGATGAGGTTTTACAAACAATTGAGGAAAGCAGAAAATTGAAAGGGAAAGGAGAAAGGAAAGATATACTCAATTTAAAGGAGAATTACAGAGAACAACAAGGAGAGATATGAAAGTTTTCACAAGTGAGCAATGCAAAAAAGTAGAAGAAAATAGAATGAGACAAGAAATCTCTTCAAGAAAATTAGATACGTGGAGAACATTTTGTGCAAAAATGAGCATGATAAAAGACAAAATTGTGGGAACTTGACAGGAATAGAAGAGATTAAGAGATGACAAGAATATATAGAAGAACTAGACAAGAAAGATCTTAACAACACTGATAAGCATAAGAGTATGATTTCTGATCTGGATTCAGACATCCTGGAGAATGAAGTTTAAGCAAGCCTTAGGCAGCACTACTAACAATAAAGTTAGGTGAAGTGACAAAATTCCAGCTGAGCTTTTCAAAATCCAAAGAAAAATCATGTGGTTAAAGTGCTGCACTCAATAAGCCAGCAAATTTGGAAAATTCAACAGTGGCCACTACAAAAGATAAACTTACATCCTAATTCTAAAGAAGGGCAATATTAAAGAATGTTCAAATTAGTGAACAACTGCCCTCATTTCACATGCCCACTAAGGTCATGCTTAAGATTCTGCAAGCTAGGCTTCAGCAATATGTGAATTTACCAGAAGCACAGACTGGTTTTCAAAGAAGCAGAGGAATTAGAAGCCAGATTGTCAACATTCACTGGATTATGGAGAAATCTAGAGTTCAGAAAAACATTTACTTCTGCTTAATTGATGATACTAAAGCCTTTGACTGTGTAAATTACAACAGAATGTGGCAAGGTCTCAGAGATGAGAGCACCAGTTCTTATTTGTCTGATAAGAACTGTATTCAAACCAGTAAGCAATCGTTAGAACCAAACATGGAACCATGTTTAAGACTGGAAAAAAGAGTACCACATGGCTGTATAGTCACCTTATTTATTTAAGTTGTACATCATGTGATGCCAGGTTGCATGAACCAAAAGCCAGGAAAGATAACAATTTTGGATATGCAAATGATACCACTCTGATGATTGAAGATGAAGAATGTAGCAGCTTCTTAATGAGGGTGAAAGAGGAGAATGAAAAAGCTGGCTTGAAGTTTAACATAAAAAATACAAAACCACACTTCCCTCTCTCAATCTTGGCAATTGTTCCCATCACTTCCTGGCAAATAAAGGGAAAGAAATGGAAGCAATATCAGATTTTATATTCTTGAGCTCAAAGGATTGCTACAGATGCTGAATGTAGCCATGAAATTTAAAAGATGCTTGCTCCTTGGAAGGAAAGCTTTGGCAAATCTGGGCAGCATACTAAAAACAAAGACATTACCTTGCCAACAAAGGTCCAACTGATGCCTGTAAGAGATGGGCTATAATGAAATCGAATGCAGCAGAATCAACACTTTTAAAGAGTTTTAAGAGTCCTTTGGACAGCAAGATCAAATCAGTCAGTACTTAGGAAATTCAAACTAATCACTGGAAGGTCAAATACTGAAGCTGAAATATTTTGGCCACATAATGACAAGAGTCACTGGAAAAGACCTTGATGCTGGGAAAGACTGAAAGCAAAAGGAAAATGAAACAGCAGAGGATGATATGTAGAGATAGTGCCATGAAAGCAAGTAACATAAACTTAGACAAAAAGGCCTAGTGAGCTATGGTCAATGGGGTCACAAATAGTCAAGCCACAAATAACTGAACAAATTGATTAATGCTCAAGACAACAGTATTTAATACCATTCACTTAAAGGTGAATGCATAGGCTTCAAGTCTCATATGGCCTTAACTTAAACAAATGCTTTACCTTTAGTAGTACAATGTAGCCCATTATACTAGTTCCATAATTGACTCTGGTGGGAAGTCAGAATGTCCCTTAAGAGTATAACAAACAATGCTAGGTTTAGTTAGAGAACAGTCTAAATATTTTTTAAACCCGATTAATCTAAAAGCTGAAGATACTGTACAGATACTGTTAATTGGTAGAAGGTATACAAAATAAATGGGAAAAATACTTGGTTTTAATATGCATAAGTTGTTACATAGTATTCACAAAATTCTTAGTCAATATAAATTCCCTTAAAAATCTTTAGGATATTTCTAACTTGCAAACTGCACATACCTTGCCAACTGAACAAGAAGAATAACAAGTGAGCGTATTCCTTCTCCCATTAAACTATTCAATTTTAATTCTTCATAAACAAGATGAAGCACAAAAAAGACAGCAGGTATATGAGTGAAGAGAAGTGTAGAAGAATCCAAAGTAAGATTATGTAAAACATCCTCCTTCATTGGTGAAACTTCCAAAGGATTCAAATGCAAGGCTCTAGTCAAAAGATGAGATTCAACATTCTGGTGGTACTCTGAATTTAGTAAATATTCCCAGTCCTAATTAGAAGAATAGAAAGACAGATGAATTATTAATAAATCTAAAAATAATCATTTTTATAGTTACTTTATTTTGATTAGTGAAAAGCTAAATACTAATATAAAAAAAAACTAATTTATTTGTGATAATTCCAGTACTACTAGAGATTAAATCAAAGTACCAAAAAAAAAAAAAAAAAAAGGTCAATGTCAAATGTAGATATCAAACAAGAATAGCCAGTTGCCATGATTCACACTTAAATATTATGATAGATCATCTTTAAAAAAATGTGGGGAGGTGGAAAGGAGAATTTATATATGAATAGTGATGAGTTTAGGGGAGGGGATTGGAGTGTATCCTGCATGCAAAAAAAAAAAAAAAAAAGCTACTATATGATAGCAATGGAAACAGTAATTGAAAGAGATGAAGAGATTAATCTCAGATAGGGATTAAATTATTATGATGGTTGGTTGTTGTCCTTCATTCTCCAAGAGGACCAAAATAATATCACTTTGTTAAAGTTGAGCTATAGTGTGTCCATCTGTAGCTGATCAGATCAATTCTAGCTTGGCAAGCTCTGCTAAAGGTCAAATAGTTCCTAAAGACCTGTGATTTCATCAATGTGATAATTCTTGCTAGATCTAAACCAATCTGTAACTTCTAATCTTAGAAAGATGTTACAATATTGGCCTCAAATGTAAAAAGTTTTATCAACCAATTATTTGTAGTATAAAATTGTAAATACCTCTTTCATTTCCCCCCCTAAATTGATCAATGGCTTTGATACCAGAAAAATATAGCTTCAGAGGCAAAACATTTGGGTTTAGATTTTTATTTTTATGCTTTAATGACATGTGCATGCTATCCATACAAATTTGACCCCATAGTTAATATCCTAATTTTTAATAGGTACCTATAGGTAGACAATGGAAGCAATGAAACAATAAAAACTGATAATACAAAGAGCAAACGAATCACAATTATTACCTCATCTGATCCAGTGTCAGAAGGCCTTGCTTTTTTGGGTGCAATAACTGGGGAAAGAGATCCTTCAAAGTCAAGCTACAAATTACAAATTCCCCCCCAAAAAGAAATAAAAATTTAAGTTTACTATGTAATTTTATTAGAGGAAACAGTAATTCTTGTGTTGAGAAATAAATCTCATCATAAACAAGTATTACCACATCATGTTATCACATGACATATCATGATCACAAGGCACAGACATTTTAAGAATTCTTATGTACCACCACTATTCAATTAAACTATTCGATTTTAATTTACTGCTAAAGAGACAATTCATCATCCAACATTTAATGAATCACTGATCCTTCAGGGAGGAGGGGAGAAGAAAATGGACATCTAATAAAATAGAGAACTTTCAAGTATTCTTGATGAAAAAACCAAAGAACAGAAAATGTGACATAAAACTCAAGAGAAGCCTAAAAAGATAAACATAAAAAAGTAATCATAAGAGACTCACTAAAGTTAAATTGCTTACATACCTATGTGGAAAGATGATACATATATCTCCTAAGAAGTTTATCATTGGGCCAATTAGAAGGAGTCTACCTTTATAAAGGGCATAAAGGTGAGTCAATTAAATCGGGACGATCTCCAATGAATGAATGAAAGAAAAGAAAGAGGCAGAAAGAGATGCCATAGGAAAATGGGAAAGGGAGAGACAGAATGAGGAAAGGACACAAGGAAAACTTCTTATAAAAAAGAAAAAATGGGGGAGAATAGTAGTCAATGATTGAACCTCAATCTCATCAGAATTGTTTCAAGAAGATAGAATACACCTTAACTTAGAAATCTATCTTACCTAATAGGAAAATAAGAGGATAAGGAGATAAGAGATATGGGTATACCTAGAGACTCAACTAAAAAACTACTAGAAACAATTCACAACTTTAGCAAAGTTGCAGGATTCAAAATAAATCCACATAAATCATCAGCATTTTTATATATTACCAACAAAGTTCAGTAGCAAGAGATACAAAAAGAATTCCATTCAAAATAATGGACAGTATAAAATATTTGGGAATCTATCTGCTAAGGAAAAGTCAGAAACTATACAAACTAAACTACAAAACACTTTCCACACAAATAAAATCAGATCTAGTCAATTGGAAAAACATTAAGTGCTCAAGGGTAGGCTGAGTTAATATAATAAAAATGACAATATTACCCAAACTAATTTACTTATTTAGTGCCATACCAATCAAATTCCCAAGAAATTATTTTACAGATCTAGAAAAAAATAGCAGCAAAGTTCATATGGAAGAACAAAAGGTCAAGAATTTCAAGGGAATTAATGAAAAAAAAAGGCAGATGAAGGTGGCCTTGCTGTACCAGATCTAAAACTATATTATAAAGCAGCGGTCATCAAAACCATTTGGTACTGGCTGAGAAATAGAGCAGTCAATCAGTGGCATAGGATAGGATATCAGGACAATCTAGACAATAACTTTAGCAATTTAGTGTTTGATAAACCCAAAGGCCCCAGTTTTTGGGATAAGTACTCACTATTCAGCAAAAACTGCTGGGAAAATTGGAAACTAGTGTGGAAAAAATTAGAGCTTGACCCACACCTAATACCACATATCAAGTTAAGATCTAAATGGGTTCATGATCTAAATATAAAGTGATATTGTAAGCAAACTAGAGGAACATAGGATAGTTTACCTCTCAGACCTGTGGAGATGGAATAAATTTATGTCCAAAGAAGATCTGGAACTCTTAATTTTGTTCATGTAGATACGATTGTTCTTGCACAGCAAGATAAGTATGGAAATATGTATACATATATTCGACTTGTCAAGTATTTTAATATAATTAACATGTAGTGAACTTCCTGCCATCTAGGGGAGGGGAGAAGACTAGGGGGAAAATTTGTAATGGAAAGCTTTGTAAAGATCAATGTTGAGGAACTACCCATACATATGTTATGCAAATAAAAAGCTTTAATAAGAAAAAAAAAAGAGGGATATGGGTATAGGGGAAAGGATGGTAGGGAAATGGAGGAAAAATGACAAAAGAGAAGACAGTAAAGGAGGAAGTGATCAGAAGCAAAACAATCTTTTGAGGAGGGATAGAATAAAAAGAGAAAGAGAAGAACAGACAGAAGAAACAGGATGGAAGGAAATACACAGTAATCATAACAGTGGATGTGAATGAGATGAGTTCACAGACAAAATGGAAGTGAACAGCAGAAATGGATTAGAAACAAGAATCCAACAATGTTATTTATAAGACATACAGTTGAAACAGAAAGACACAGAGCTAAAATAAGGGGCTGAAGTAGAATCTATTATACTTAAAGTAAAAAAAAAAAAAGGCAATCATGATCTCAAACAATGCAAAAGCAGACCTAATTAAGAGAGAATCAGGGAAACTACATTTTACCATAAATAATGAATATAAGAATTTTTATATCAAGTTTCTCTGATAGACTTCAAGTACAAAGGAAATTGGCTAAATTTTAAAAAATAAAAGCCATTCATTCCCCAGTTGAAAAATGCTCTATAGGCATAAATAGGAAGCTTTCAGAAAAAGAAATCAAAACTTTCTATAGTTACGTGAAAAAATGCTCTAAATCATTACTTTTTAGAGAAACAAATTTAAACAAGTCTGAGTTACTAACGCAGACCTATCAGAAATGACAAATGATGGAGATGAGGGAAAACAAATATAATAATGAACTGCTGGTAGAACTGTGAACTAGTCCGAACAATCTGGAGAACAATTTATAGCCAAAGGGCTATAAAACTGCACTTTTTGATACAGGAATATCACTATCCCAAAAAGATGGGGAAAAAAAAAGGATCTATC